>JAKCPI010006982.1:0-24201 GCA_023213315.1 Euborellia annulipes | reverse complement strand
GGTTAGTAATAAATTAACAAAAAATAGAAAAAAAAAAACAACTAACCTTTGAAAGGAACTTGATCAATATCTAAAATGTTGCTACCTTTTTGAAATAGATTGAGAGCGAGCCCAATTATTATTTTTGAGTAAAATTTTACCAACACAAAAACAACTCACTGCGGATTAGTTGAATAAAATGGACGGTTTTTTCTTCCTATTTTGATTAATAAATGGCTTGATTTTTTTTTTTAAGAATAATTGAAATAGGATTTGCACCTTTATAGTCGTTCTAGTTCGTCGCAAGTTATTAGCTCATTTATTTCCTCGTTTGTTGGAATGTGATATGTCACCCCCATCTCTCAGGGTTTGCCTAAGACGAGCATTCAAATGAACGGTTTCATTTAAATTCCAAAGATATGCATGACCTATAAAATGGAGACTAAAAGGAGATCACTTACATGCTAATAGCTAGTATTAAAAAACATTTTCCACACATTTCATTGTTTTAAACTATAAATAATTCATGTTAAAACTTGTATTTTATGATTAATTGAAAAGTATGGATTACAATATAAGCTAGATCAAATTCAAACAAGTCTTCAAAATTAAACGAAACTTAAAAGAAAAGGTAACAAAATTCCATTAGTATTTCTTCAAAAATGATATGACTATTCTAACCCTGGATTAATTGTCTGAATTATTACAAAATTCCTATACACCCTATGGAATAGCAGCTCCTAGAAATCGAAAAAAGTCTTCTAAAATCTTTTCAATTTTCTACTCTCTCACTCTTTACTTAGGCTTTGGTCACTATTCTACTGTATCTAAAGATCTATAACGAGTTATAAAATGTTTTTTGAACTTTTATTTAAAATGATTCAGAAAGAGGAAAATAATATTTTTTTATGACTTGAAATTAAGGAGTACGTTTTTTTTTAAAATTTCACTAAGGTCTTTTTCGGCAACGAAGGCCATTTAGACCCAGCCTCTATTTATTTCAATTGAATTGCTAGCCAATCCAAATGAAATAAGCTTAGATGATTTATTTAAAAATCAACTGTCAAATTTGTTCAGTATTCTTGCAATAGATGGCAGGCTAGTCTAACAGACAATATAGTATTAGCCTATATCTGGCCTATATTTATATATTTTTATGCTTTTATAAAAGATACATAGTATATAATAACATTTATAAAGTATTTATTGTTAAAAGATCAATGAAAATCAACCAAATGCATTAAATATTATTAGCTACCATTCTGACATCTCTTGGCAAATTTTTGAATTACTTGATATTTGGGCATACTTTTTATGACACACTACGCCATCTTAGCGGGAAAAACATGCGTAACCACTTCGCTCCCGTTCCCCCTTAATATTTACAAATCAATTGATCCATCGTACGATTCCTGGGTGAGACCATTTTTTCAATTATTTGAGATTAATAAACATTCATTTTATACTTTTAGTGCTATTAATATGATTGAAAGAGCAATCAAAGGAATAGCTGCCAATTAATTATGTGGGCAACGATTCACACATTTCATAGATCAATAAAGGATATCCTCCATTTTAATAAAAAACTAAAATTGTGTGCACTTTTATTTTGTGCATTCATTCAAGTTATAAAATCATAGAGTCTTTTTATTTTTTCTAACTTTCATTTTAAAGCCACTTCAATGATAAACTATTAGCCTAGTATTTATATTTAATTCATTTTCATATATCCATTATAACAAATTTCAAGTTTCCTCTAATTTCTTCTTTTTACATGATGTTTCATTATGGAAAGAAAACGTGAAGATCTTTTAATCAAATTTTGATTTGAATAATTTCATCAAGCTAAAATGTAATAAGAAATCCAAATTACAGAGGGAAATAACTCTATTCTTAATACAAATATGATTTTCAAAACAATATGTTATTTCTCAAAGGGATGAATATTAAATTGTTCAGAGTATAAATATTTATCACTCAGAGATATGAGATAAATTCTAAACAGAAAATAAAGGCACGAAAAAATCATGACCCAGGCTCTTAAATCAGAGAAAAATCTCTCGCTTTATCATCTACGGGTTAGAAGTTTACTTCCAGCGATAAAATTTATTGACTAATAATCATACTAGAATATAAAGAGCCACTGACTTCCGTTATGTTCCTGTTTACCACTCTCTCTCTCTCTCTCTCTGATTGACCAGAGACAGAGGAAGTGGAATCAGTGAGGGAAATTTTAAACTTTAGGCCAGAGATGGAAATTTAAAACTTTAAAATTTTGCAATCGCACGTCTAGATTACTTTACAAATAATAATATAGGTTATGAATGATATCATTATAAATATATCAAAATATTTACAATAAAACGGAATAATACGCAAAATATTTTTTCTTTGAACGAAAGTCTTAATGAAAGATTTAATTAAAACGGTCCTAATCCTCTTTTATTTTTTAAGCTACAGTGTCGTTATATTAAATTTATTTTTTAAATTAAAAGAAAAAAGTTACAAAAGAAGTAAATAAATTAGTTGTCTTATTAATAAGCCAAATCTCTTTTAAAGTAGAGATGTTTTTTTGCGACCATGCTTATAATGAGGGTCTTCATCAAGGTCTCAGGAGCTCATGTTAATTGAACTAATGAAGGCTTTTGGAAATCTCTCCCCCAAGGACATTCGCTTTCCTTTTGCGAAATTAAACTAATAATAATAGGGAACCTAATTTATTGGATCGGATATTTCATTAGAAATAATAAGACATCTTTTATGTGAAAATATTTAAGAAAATGATAAAAGAAGATTTCTCATTAACTACGACAAATTTTAGACAAAAGACTTGAACTTTAATTAAAATTAAAACTTTAAGAAATTATTTTTTATTTAAACTTGGCTACTTAAGCGAATTTAATGGAGATTAATTGAAATTATAATTTTAAATAAAACCAGGATCGCATCTGGATTCCTCTAATGTCTTCTTCAAGATAATTGTGGCTTGGTCAGTTTGTTATTGTAAATACTTAACTTATTATCGCTAAGAGGTGGTGTTAAGATCGTGCATGTTAAAAAAATTATCATAAGTTTTTATCTAATCATTTTAGTTTTTTAGACCACATTCACTTTAAAAGATACTAAGGGCCGGTTTTTTCATGTTTGGGTAGTTAGTGAAGTGTCTGTTAAAGTGCTTTTTTTGTAGTGCAGAAACCCTCTTCATTTTTATTCTTATAGTAAAATATATGACATCCCATCATTTTATTTAAAAAAGAAGTAGATATATTTGTTATTTTTATTTTGATTCAACTTATTTTAACAATAACGTGATGAGATGTGATATATTTTACAATATGCAAAAGGTTAGCTTCACTGGTAACTGAGGCAGCCATTTGTTTTTCATTTGCATAACCCAGCCTTGGTGTATATGTATATGTATATATGTTGAATTTTTTGCTATGCTCTCTGTTAAATTAGTCGGAGCCAAAAGCTCTGGGTACGATTTAGCAAAGGGGTGATATTAGAAACACAAGCCTGGCACCAGCATCGTAACTTCACGCATAAAAATAACAGAGGCATTCTTCAATCTATCCCTTTTTTATTTTTGTTATTATTCATTTTATGTCATTCAGGATTATATTTCTAGAATATTTGGCAAGGTGTTGAAGATGATTATTTGAATATATTCTAATATCCAAGTTGAAACTATGTTCGAGGGTTGGCCAACTCCCTCTGGCGCACTCTGGCGAGACGAAGCTTCAACTAAAGCATTTCAAATTTTAAATTTTAGTAAAAAAAATAATTTTTTAAAAATAAATTATTTTAATTTATAATATTTATTTAAATTAATTTCAATTTTTATTTTTAATAATTTTTATATTTTATGTCTTTATTAAGTAGAAAACTTCAAAACCCAGCATGCTAAGGCTCAAACCCCTTAATACTGAAGAGAGTTTATTCTCTGGAAGAGGGTTTCTGCATTGAACACTACTCATAGATTTTCTTTCTACCCAAAGATGAAAAACCGGCCCTAAATATTCAATATTAACCAGGCACATGTGCCTGAGTCCGAACCCATTCCTCTTGACTTTTCCGTCCTGGGTGAAAGTCATTTGACCTTTTTTTTTTAGCAAAACTTTATTTTTTTCGTCTCTTTATTTTATTTTTTATCTAAATATCTCGCGGCACCCCTTAGCCATTCTCACCGCCCCTTGGGTGCCGGGGCGCACCGGTTGGGAACCACTGGTCAAGAGAGCAAAAAAAAAAAATAGACGTAAAATATTTAAATTTCATTGAGTAAAATGTTGATTAAATAATGAAAATTTCACTTTTTATAATCAATTCAATCGATGTTGTTGTTTCAACGTTCTTTCCCCATTAATAATAAATTATAATGGCGAATTACAACTTGAATTGCTTTCAACTTAACAGCTTTATCCCCTATCGTTAGAGATTAATTATAAAAGTGTGCTTAGAATAAATACTTATAAAATATTTAACACAATGATCGCAAAGACGGAAATTAGAAATTACATTTCACATCCATGAAAATATTCCCTTTTTTTTCCTCCGATGTCCTAATTTAAATTGAGCCTTTTGAGGAGGCGAAAAATGGAGGGGGAAGGTGGCTTAATGCGAAAGAAAGGAAGGATAAATTGGTGAATCCGGTGTGGCGAGGACTAATCCGGATGCCAAAAGAACTGGACCAGAGTGGATTTATCACTCCCCAAGTTGCCCTTTTTTCAAAAGGGATGAGAAAAGCAAAGCCGGTCGCGAGTTGCAACCACATAGGAAAAGGAGAAAGGGCCTGAGAAAATATATTATTTGCTAGGAAAACCCTTCAATGCTCCCGAACTTTTCTTTCTTTATCTTTTTTTTTTTTTTTTTTTTTTTTTTTTACAATTTATTTGCCAAATAGAGTGACTGAACTCCATCTTCTTTCTTTGCTTTCTACTTTTTCTTCTTTGAAAGATTTCAATCAAGGCAATTCCGAACCCTTTCTTTCTGAAATTCACTTCCTTCTTTAGAAAAAAAAAAATATTTAAATATTATATTCCCTTTGTGTATATATATTATGGGTTAAGAAGAAAATTAATAAAAAATTTAGTAGACTTTCTGTTAAAAATTCCATCTCGAGATTTGTATGAAAATACACGTTTTGAGTGTCCCTGATTCCAAAAGAACACAAATGGATCGTACAAAATGATCTGTCTATGTGCGTGGAATACTGATGGTAAGAGAAATTTCCAAGTGGTAGAGTTTCTGCCTCTTGTGCTAGGGTTCAAGGGTCTGCATTCCGTCTCATGCAACAAAAATTTATATCATTTGAATTGACTACTAATCATATGAAATAAATAGAGACCGGGTCTCTATGGCCTCCGATGCCGAATAAGATCTTAAATAAAATTTAAAAAAATATAAGTTTATTTCTCTAATATCATAATAAATAAAAATGATTTTATTCTTGGCTGCCTGCAACTCCATCATTTTAATTAATAGTCCATATATCTCTTCTAAAATACTCAAATTATCTCTTGACGACGTTTCAGGGATAAGTGACACCCTTTAACAGAAGACAATTCTTTAAAAAAAAATTTCCATTGTTTTCTTCAATTGTTAGATTTATTTATTTATAATATTCAGCATATTGTGAAATTATTTCATCATCAATTTTACTGAATTTTGAAATGGATTATTTAATATATACAAATTTTAATTAGTTAGTGCTGGTTAATTTCGTTTTATTCTTGGCTCGGTTCGTTCTCTTTTTTTTTTTTTTTATGAATGAGAAAAGAGTGTGAATGTTTTATTCACACTCTTTTCTCATTCACACTCACATTCACACACACATTCACACAGTCTTTTCGGCAACTGAGGCCATTTAAGACTTTTTACGATAATCAGTATGTTTAATATATCAATTGGGGGGTCCAGGCATTTTTATTTAAGTCATTTGGTATCCAAATGCCTTAAATAAAATTATCGGACTGCCTGGGGTCCGAACCCGAGACGTTCGGTATAGAAGGTAGGCACGCTACCAACTACTCCAAGCCCCTTGGGCGGTTCGTTCTCTACCAGTACGACTTTGTTAGGTTCGATATTAACTTGAGTATTATTCTCCTCAAGTGGTGATGCTGAAGTTTGGTTTATTAAAGAGAAAAGAAAAACGCTTTATTTTCAGCAATTGTTTTTTAATTCGTTAGTAAGGCAATATTTCCATATATTTCGGAGACCTAACGGCACTCCTTCCTCAGTGGATTTCACCTCAATTCACCACATTACGGCCCTTATAATTAAAACGCTTGGAAGCGACATGTTATTCAAGTAGCAATTATTAATCATTTTGGGTATTATTTTCTAAAGAGTATTATTTTCTAAAGAATTAAATTATATAGTTATCTCAAAAAATTTATAGTCGAACTGAAATATCCGTCGGCAAATATATTTTGCTTGCTCAAATTACAAATGAATCATACAAATTTAATTCCTTAGCAATTGTCTAGATTCGCGAAAGCGGCATAGGTCGGTTACAACTGGTAAGAAGACATTCAGCTTATCAGGATCCTCTACGATAAGGTCTTATTTGTATTTGAAATTATTAACTAATAAAGAAATAGACGAGATTCTTTTATTTCTTTCTTATCGCCTGCTGAGAATGCTGAGTAGCGAAAGTCTGAAATTCAACAATTCGAGAAAAGGCGTTTGAAATTTTTATCAACAAATACATTTAAATCTTTGACACTCAAAAGAGAAGACGTTCTAGCAACGTTTCGTAGGATTAACTCAAAAATTGAATTTTCGGACTTTCGCCACTCAGCATTCTCACCAGGCGATATACACGCGTTGTGGTGATATATAGACCTACTTGACTATCAAGCTGCACTAGTTAGCAATGGGTCGTTTTGATAACTTACCTACCCCAACATTAAAATAGCCTCCCTATGGGGAAATACATGGTGTTTGTCCTTAAGCATTAAAATAGCTGAAGGACAAACACCATGTATTTCCCCATAGGGAGGCTATTTTAATGCTACATTTTAATGCTACATGGTGTTTGTCCTTCAGCTATTTTAATGCTGAAGGACAAACACCATGTATTTCCCCATAGGGAGGCTATTTTAATGTTGGGGTAGGTAAGTTATCAAAACGACCCATTTAATTATTAAATTCCATTGGATATAAAAGAGCGTTTCTCTTCACACGACATAGGAGAATATGATCCAATAATTTATTTTTTTCTTATCGAATATTTCTTCTACCTTCCATTTAAGTTCGGCGGCGGGAAAGGTACCATTATTAATCATCTCCACTTCCTTCTCTTCAAATACTAAAAAAAATTTAATTTAAAAAGCCAATCCAATGAAAATAGACTTTCTGATTGGTAATATTTGTCAAAATGAAATATAATTAATGCCTTATATATTTGTGAGAAAGAAATTGTAGTTTTTTAGGTTAATTTCATTTATCCCAAATTTCACGACGTTTTGATCCTATATTGGGATCATCTTCAAGTTTGTTGTTCAATCAAAAAAATGTTGATAGCCTATCTATGTGGTATATGGTGTTACAATGTTATGCACTTTGAGAAATATTAATAGAAATTATTTTTTTGATTGAACCACAAACTTGAAAATAAAGTAACGAAATATTTCTTGCTTTTGAAATAAATAAAATTGGGCTTGAAAAATCTCCATTATTTTCCTTCTTTTCCTCAACGTTTGCTAAACATAGGCCAAGTTTTTTAAATTTCATAATTAATGTTCTAAGACAACGGTTCCCAACCTTTTTTGATGTGCGGCCCACTTTTTCCGTAAAAAAACGCTGAGGCCCAGTATATAGTAGGGTATAGCTACTAGATATAAATGTGTGCGTGAATGTGTAAGTAAAATGGGTTGGTACAATATTACTTTAAAAAAATGATATTATTGCATTTACTTTGTATTAAATACAAAAATCAATCTTAAAAACTATGGGCCAGGTTTGAAAAAAAGTCAATGCTATTTTTCACCTTGTTTAATGGCTACAAGAGCGTCAATATTTAAATGAAAACTGGATAGTTTTAGTCTTAAATCGCGCTAAACCTTCAGTTTATCTCTGTATTTATTTTTCAAGAAAACTAAAGTTGGAAAAAGCTCGTTTATTTTTATTAATATAAGCAGAGAGCGGAAAAAAGTCTCTTATTTTCGGAAAAAAGTCGCCTTAATAGTCAACTAGTCGGTAAAAAGTCTGTTTTTGGCAAAAAAAAAAAAACAAACTAAAAAGTCGCTGTCGAGTATATAATTTTATTTAAATAACCTCAATTCGGATTTAACTAAACACTAAACTACTCACATAATTGTTAAATATAGTTTTATATAATCGAACTGAAAAATACGATTGACAAATAAATATTAAATGAAAAGAAATACCTGTATGAACAGATTTATGCTGAGGAACTTTGATAGATGAAACAATTTAATCTACCTCTAATAGTTTAATTAATTATGTATTATTTGTGGTAATTTTAAGCAATAAAAGATTCTAAATAATAAATTTCTAGTTTTATTGTAATTTGAAATTAATTTAGTCCCTTGAAAACAAAGGGAATGGGAATGCTTAAAGTTTTATGAAAATTTTGAAAATTCTCAAAGTTCAAAGGTGATGGAAAAAATATGACCTCTATGGATCAGGACCAGCCTATTATTATTATTATTACTATAGCATTTAATATTAAGATAAGAGAAAGTAAAAATTAATTGAATTTTTTTTTAATATCCACTGTGAAGCGTATTTTAAATTATAAAATTTTAATATGAGAAGCCATTGCAAAATAAATTATTTTCATGTGGATAACAACCGCTGGTGTATCTTTTTCTCCAAAAACATTATATATTAATTGATTTGGATACAAATCAATTGAAATAAATAGGGACATGGTCTAAATGGCCACGATGCACAGTGGGCTGAAATCGAAAAAAAGCGGCCATAATTATCTTTTTTTGGGCGGATTTTTACAAAATTAAAACTATACATACAGAATCATATGTTCTTCTATACCCTTCAATATTTTCATATTTTACGGAAAGGGGTTGAAATTACCCCTTGACAAAGTTGAAAAAAAAAATTATGATGTGTGAAATATAAAATAAAACTTATGTCAAAAAATCAAAAAAAATATGCGTTTTACAAAAATGACATTTATTTTTACAAAAAACATACATGGGGTGAACTACCCCTTACTGAAGGAGCAAAAAAATATTTTTTTTTTTGATAATTACAAGCAATATGTCTTTATATACATTTTAATGGATGCTGATTCCAAAGATGTCATCTATTTTTACTAAAAACATACATGGGGTGAACTACCCCTTACTCAAGGTGTTAAAAAAAATTTTGCTCTGATAATTACAAGCATTATGTCTTTATATACATTTTAAAGGTCACTGGTTACAAAAATGTCATTTATTTTTACAAAATATATAGATAGGGTAACTACCCCTTACTGAAGGGAGCAACAAAATATTATTTTTTTTTTTGCAATTACAAGCAATATGTTTTTATATATATTTTAAAGGTCACTCGTTACAAATATGTCATTTATTTTTGCAAAATATAGGCCTATAGATGGGGTAAACTACCCCTTACTCAAAGGGTCAAAAAATAATTTTTTTGATATAAGCTTATACAAGCAATACGTCTTTATATACATTTTAATGGATTGCTGATTACAAAGATGACTTATTTTCTCTTCCCTCAACATTGGGGGGTTTGGGGGGAGGGGGCTCGAGCCTCTTGGGCCCCTTGGAGTCAGCTTCTATGTCTCGGTCATTATACTTAAATAAAAATTATTTGCTAAAAAATAAATATCATTTAAAACTTTAAAATTTTGCGCCGAAGTCGAGCAATTTCAAAATTTCCAAACAGTGAGCAAGAATAAATTTGAAGCATTTGCTCATCGAAGGCATGTAAGGGGGTCCAGGGGGGCTTTACCACTTGTATACAAAAATAATATAGTTATTTCAATAATATTAATAAGAATATGAACAAGAAAAGATACAATTTTCAAATATTGGATATTCCCTTTTAATAGATTATTTTTTCAAAAGATTACAAAATTTGAGGCCCCCCTTCAAATTTTATGGTCATTCTAATAATAGCCTGATTTTATTTTGCCCGTCAGCCCTTTGTCACGTTTCAATATTATCTGTAAAGCAGAGAGAAGTTCATAAGGTTTGAGGGAAATCACTTGTTTTTCTGCCGATTTAATTATAAAAAAATTAATAAAAATTCGGCGGGCAAATTCGGGCAAAAAGTTTCGATGCAATCATGTTCTACATGTATTCTAGTTTCAGGATCTATTGAGTTTGTTAGGGATCCGCATGGATCCCATATACTTTTTGAAATTGAAAAAAATTTATATTGCTTTTTTTTTACTTACAAAAAAAATTTATTTAAAAATAAATAATTGAAATACAAGAAAAACAAAAATATTTTCAGAAAGAAGATTAATTTATCTATGATTCAAAAAAAAATTCATTAAAATTGGATCAATATTAATACATGAAAAAAATTCCTGAATATCGACTTAAAACGCAAAGAAAAGTTACTAAGTTTTCTTGCCCACTTTGGCGCTCTATAACTCGGGTTTGGGTTGGGTAAAAAAAAAATGAATTATTGTACTGAGGTCCACATATAGTCTATTATTGGTGTGCAAAACGTTGTTTTTATATTTTGAAGTTCATTTTTTCGAATTATGGCCGCTTTTTTCCTATTTCAGCCCACTGTGCGATGCCGAAAAATACTATAAATAATTTTTTTTTTTTTAAACATTCACACTTTTTTCTCATTCACACTCACATTCACACAGTCTTATCGTCAAATGAGGCCATTTAAGACTTTTAACGATACTCAGTATTGTTTAATATATCACTTGGGGGTCCAGGCATTTTTATTTAAGTTAAATAAAATCATCGGACTGCTTGGGGTCCGAAATAAATAAATTTAAAAAAAAAAGAAAAATCTCAATGGCCTGGGCCCAAAATACAAAATTAAAAAAAAAATTATATTAAGGTGATTTATCCAATTATTCTGTATACGTACTTCGGGCGTTAATCAGGATTCCAGAATTTTTCTTATAAATAAATAATTTTCTGTCCTCTCATATCATCACACACTATCAATTAAGTTCTTTTTGTTTTTTTTCCACTAATTTATAATTTTTTTTTCACCCACTGACCTGATTTATTTTGATTTAATTTGTTATCTAAATCACCTTTTCTTTTTCTTTTTTTTTTTTTACAAAATTTTAACGCAATCTACTTTTAACTGGATTTCTATCTTAAATTATTTAATCATTTGAATTATGTAAATATAGCTTTCAAGTTATTTCTAGTAATAATAATGTATTACAATAGGGATCAAGAGTACCTAAACAGACGTCATCTAACTTATTGTTAATCACCTTCAAAGTTGATTATCTAAATTTTCATTTAAAAAGACTAAATAATGAAATAGATAAAGAATTTAATTATATAATATGCCTAATCAATAAAAAGCTTTTCATTTACATTTAATCGAAATGTCCTAAAATATATTTAATTGGGTATAGGAGACTTTGCAGCCAAGGAAATTAAATAAAAAACTTTTATTTAATTATTAATCGTCGACGTTTCGGTCGCAAGTCACGACCTTCCTCAGGACCTGTGGTCAGAATATTTATTTTCAAACACAAATTGTATAATATTTATTTACAAACAATGATATAATTTTTAAAAAAAATATTTATATTATTTAACAATATAATGACGGTACGATTAATTGTTAGAATACAAGGTTGACAGTATTATTATTATTCTATTATTCTAACAATTAATCGTAAGTACCGTCATTATATTGTTAAATAATATAAATATTTTTAAAAATTATATCATTGTTTGTAAATAAATATTATACAATTTGTGTTTGAAAATAAATATTCTGACCACCGGTCCTGAGGAAGGTCGTGACTTGCGACCGAAACGTCGACGATTAATAATTAAATAAAAGTTTTTTATTTAATTTCCTTGGCTGCAAAGTCTCCTATACCCAATTCAAATTCTACAGCCACTTCTCATCACTAATATATTTAATTCAGAAATTTGCAGGCTATAAATACAATCTAAAGTAAGCTAACAGTTATGTTATGTTATTGAGTTATTTGAAATTTGGCTTTATTTTTTCACACTTGTCAAACGTGACAAAGCTTGACACCTCGATGTCAAACCTCTTGCAACCCGAAGCAAGTCTTTCTAAACTAATTTTCCTTCAGCTGCACTTATCTGAGAATAATTTGGAAATAGAATCAAGTATTTAATTTGTATTTCTATTTTTTCCATATTTAGAAATATCGATAAAAAAAACTTATCAACATTTATTTATTTAAAGTGCTATATTAGATTTAATTAATATTTGGCCAAATGGACATTTGTCTAAGGCGATTAAAATTAAAATTTAATCAATCAACAGATTCCAAGGTCATTAATTATCAGCATATACTGTATTTTATTTTGCCCTCCCCCCTCCCCCCCTCCAAGAGAGCCCGAGTCCTCCGTCGACTACTCTGTTTGTACGGAATAAAAAACTAATCTAAATAATTTTGACATATTATTTTTGTTTTGTAAATTATTTAAATTTTCTAACGAAATAATTGAAATTATTTTTACTTTCTCTTACCTATATATGTAATATATAGTGAGAAAGTATTATAATTTATTCCTAATGGATTTGAACACAAACAAATGAAAAATACTTTAGGAATTAATTTATTTATGAAGGGGTAGTTTAAGTAAGGGTTAGAAACTTATGAGAAGAACAAAGAATATTTAACATCACCTCTAGCTAGTCTTTTCTACCTATAAATATTTTTATATTACAAAAAGTACTTTTTTATTTTTACTAAAATGGGAGTTGTTATTTTGATCCTTTGATATTAAGAGAGATTAGTTGAGTTTTAAAGCATGTCAGACAGTCAGTGCAGTGCTCTTGGTTCTTTTATATTTGTGAATAATAATTATATAACACCGTAAACACAACGGCAACCAACCCCATCCCTTGGGAACTTTTTATTAAAGCTATTAAATATTTTTTTATTGGAGAAAAATGATTAAAAAATACTAATATATTTTCTTTGCTAAAAAATTAAACTTTCGGATAGCCTACTAAAATATTTTATTAATATATATGTTAATGCCACCTCTGATAGGGGAAAGAATGTGGTTAAAATACGAGTTATTAAAAAAATTCCAATTTTCATTTCATATTGTTTTTGTGTGTTAACCGCATTTACTTTTTTATTTATTTTATGTGGGGTGGATTTAGGGTTGAACATTTTTTGGAAGGCTCAAAAATTTTTTTTTCACTATTCTATATAAAAGATGAAATAAAAAAACAAATTTCGGTTAATAAAAAGAGTTAAAATAAATAGATCTTATTTGTCGTATCAAGTAGTTTGATATCTAAACAAATGAGATGAAATAAACACACGTCTGGTAGTAAAAGAGCAGCCACCGATCATAAAAACCGAGTTTATTTTATAGCTATACAATCGGGAGGAAAAACAGAGACAAGGAAAACATTGGGGGGTGAGAGAGGGGGGGCGAGGAATTCTTACCTATAAAGCCAATTATTATATGGACCCTGTTATGCAATAGTGTGTCAAGCGCCAAAAAATTAAAAATTGAGTTAAGCACGGAATATTGTTTCAGATGCTATAAATAGTATAATAGTATTTTTTATGAAATATTTTATGAAAAAATATAATATTATATGTCCTAAAAAAATTATATTTAATGTTACTTGCACAATTGACAAAAAATATATATAATCCAATCATGGGCGTAGCCAGGGGAGGCAGGGGGGCCGCTGCCCCCCCCTCGGCTTCACCTAAAAATTAAAAAAACAAACAAACATATTTTTCTCATAGGGAATTTTTTTTAACGCCACAATCCATTACATTAATTTAATTTTTTTATCTAAATAAATAATTAATAATCTATGTATATATTAATTGCAACCTCCCCCCTCTCGCCCTAACGAGGGTTTGGCCCCCCCCTAACAAGATGTCTGGCTACGCCCATGAATCCAATGAAAACAAAAAAAACTTTTTTGTTAATTTTCTCAAATCTCGTTAGATGGCGCTTGACACACTATTGCGTAACAGGGTCCATATGGAAGCACACTTTTTTCTTTTAAAAAAAATTTTAAATTTTCAGGCGCGGTCCCTAGAATTTTTCGATTCTTACTCAATAATATTAATTTTTTTAGTCTTAGCCCATTATTATTATTATATATAGATTTTATTATTATTTAAATTTTTTTTTTCTATTTATTTTGGCTGTTGGTCAGAAGGCATCCCGCCATCCACTTTTTACAAGACTTTATATAAGCTTACAAACACCGAACAAAAAAAAAAATACATGGTTAAAAAAAAAAACTTTTTGGATGAAAAAACATTATAGAAAAAAACATAATTGGAGAAACATTGTAGCAAAAACATGAATAGAAAAACATTGTAACAAAAACATGATTAGAAGAACATTGTAGTAAAAACATCATTGGAAAAACGTAATAGCAAAAAAACATTATTACAGAAACATTGTATCACAGTCTGTTATTGTTGTTGTCTTCTATAAGATATATGTAGGGGTTCAGTCCATTTATTTATGCCATTTGGTATCCAAATGATTTAATAATAATAATAATAATAATATCTTTATTTATAATTACAATGGCCCCCGGGTGTGGCGTAGTAGGTAGCGTGCCTACCTCCTATACCAAACGTCGCGGGTTCGGACCCAGGCAGTCCAATGATTTTATTTAAGCCATTTGGATACCAGATGGCTTAAATAAGAATGCCTGGACCCCATATATGTATATTTATTAATAACGGTTATCGTCTAAAGTCTTAAAATGGCCTAAGTTGCCGAAAAGACTGTGTGAATGTGTGTGTGAGTGTGAGTGTGAATGAGAAAAAAGTGTGAATAATTACAATGATTTCTTTTCCGGCTCCAAGCCCTGCAGGCCCCCACTCCGAGATGCTCTTCTTAAGTTTCTTGTCTTCCTCTTTATTTCGTTCTCTTTTTCCAGTGGAGGGAAAAATTTAAAAAAAACCCTTCCGCCTACATATTTTTATATAAAACGTAAAACGCAAAATCAGAAAAAAAGAAAAGGGTTAAAAAATAGTTAGGGGTCAGGGAGGACTTATTTGCGAAATCAAGGGATTGGGGTGTCGCGAATTATTTTTGTGGAATTTATCTACTAGTAATTTCCAAATGATTTAAATATTCATCGGACTGCTTGGAATCCGAACCTCTTGGCCTCTTGGCTTTTAGATTATCAAAATATTAAAATTAGCCGTTCAGTGTAGCTTATAATATTTTTTATTTTAAGAATCTTTATTGTGAGGGATAATTTATTATTTTTTGTATAGTCTTTTTCGGTCCCGGAGGCCACTAAATAAATCTTTGTCGCTTGGAACGTTTGCAAACCCTTGACCTCAAGTGGGGCATTCTTTAAAATATTCTTTTCAAAGGACTGGTCCTAAAAACAATTGAGATATAAATCTTAATAAAGTATTTATTTTGTATATTATAATTAGGCTTATATAAAAAAAATACGAATTCCCCTGTCCAAATCTTCTGGCAACTGGAAAAACCTAACTGATCGATTTGCAAACATCAGTCTTGTATTCCGTGACAGTTGGAAAATCGATTGCTGCCAGAGTGATTGAAAGGACAACAGGCTGCAAGGAAAACATTTTCCTCATTTTTTTTTTTTTTAAATATCTCAATCCAAAAGAGCGTTTTTTCAATGACATTTAATTTTTTCCCTTAACAATAAAATCTCTTTTGGATGTTGTTAAAATATTTTTAATTTTAACTCAAATTATTTCAAACACTCATTATTGACCTTTTTGTAAATATACATTTCTCCGCTAAATTAGAAATTTCTCGATATTTGAATGTATATTCTTTCATTTCACATTCTTTAAGGATCAATAATCCGCCTGGGGGGTTAACGGAGTGGAGCAACAGCCAACAAGAACACCCTTACAGCCTTACAGTCAAACAATCCCCGAATAGCCATAGGTATAATAAAATTTATTTAGAGAGGAAAAAATTAAAAAATGATCCACTTCACGAAAAATGTATTCAAATTAATTAGAAAATTCACTGCCAGGTAATAGTGAAACATCAAATGTGTCATTTAATACAATGTTTCAACTAGAGCCTACGGCCAAGAGTTTAATTCTAATAGGTAGCCTAGCCTATATATTTAATTTTTAAAATTCAATATGATAGAAAATTCGAGATTGTTGGTCAGTTGAATAGAAGTATAGAGAGAGTCCAAGTGGTTTGCGTGTAGGATTTCCTGGCAAAGCCATTGTCCCGCCTTTTGGCAATCTCTTCTAATATTCTGGCAATTGGCATGCTGCGTGCGCAAAGTGTTCATTAATAAAGCTCTAGCAATTCAACTCGATTGCCCCCCGAGGACAGCCAGCACAAAAAGTGCCTCTACTAGAAAGAAAGACCTGAGGAGAAGAATCGCTTTTATTAATTCTTCCTATTTGATATTTGCTTAATAAAAATTCTTTCTCTCTCCGGAGGCCATATGAAGTTGATGGCTCCAAAATGCAAAAGGGTATTTGAAGTTTTAGGAAAAAATTTATTAAACTATTTATGTTTAGGTTTTATTTTATTTATTTAATTTTTTTTTTTAACACTCCCACTTTTTTACTTTCTCTTACCTATGTATATATGTAATATATATATAGAGAGAAAGTATTGGACTCATGTCAAAAATTCGATGTCGAGATTTTGATGGATCTTCACGTTTTGAGGTCTCCTGAATCCAAAAAAAAAATGGTTTTCGCAACGTGGTCTGTCTGTCTGGGTTCAATTTATAAAGAAGGAATTGAGCTAGGAGGTTGAAATTTTAAATTTAAGTTAGACACCCACCTAGGTGTGTGAAAATATGGTTTTAATAAAATTGGCCAAAGGGTTCTAGTACTTTACAGATGTACTTTTTCAGTTTTTTTTGATTTTCCCAAAATTCGCTTCAACGATTTTGATTAAAATTCATAAATCAATTATTTTTTAGTTGCTCTTTTAAATGTATATTCTCCTTTTTTCATTGAAATCTTCTGAAGACCTACTCTTTTACTTCATAGGAACGAGGAGAAATGATTGCCATGGTAACAAAATATAATTATTTTCCCATACTTATAAATTTTACAACCTGAATTCTAATATAAGGACCGTTTATTTTGAAAGTGGTGTAAGTCCATTTTCTATTGTTTCGAGAAAATGAAAGGTTAACATATCTGTTTATTAAAAAATCTATTTACAGACCAATTTTCATTTGTACAAAACATGGGAATTTTTTAAGAAATTTACCGCTAGCTAGTTATACATAGAAAATTTACATTGATTTAAGCACAAATTATGTGATGTCTTTTTTTTTTTTTTTTTTTTTTAAATGGACTTACACCACTTTCAAAATAAACGGTCCTTATGTCGACACGAAAAATCTAGTGTGACAAGCACAGAACACAACTTTCGATTATCGAAGGTAAGAGAAAGTTGTATGCTGTGCGCCAGTCACACCATATTTTTTTAAACTTGATTTCTTGTTACCTTTATATGCTATTGTTTATCACAAATCTTAAATTAAAAAAGACCTTGATGTTCATTAAAAACTATCCTAATCGTAATTTAAAATAAAATTATATAAAAAAAAATATATAAAAATCAGTGATATTTTTCAAAAATTCGAAAAATTGCTCTAGTTTCTACAAAAGTAAACTTTGTTCAAAAAAATTATTTTCCCTTTATTTTCAGCGTAGGAGAAATGAAAATTTCATTCACTCCCAGAAGTGTGCTTGAATGAATGTTTCTATTTCTCATAAAGTCAAAAGTTTTTTTCTAAAAATAAAAGTGATCCAAATTTCTACACTTATATAACATCTTTAGATGTGATATTCCGTTGACGAATTTGAATTCTTGTGTAAATCAATGCTAATAGAATTATTTAATTTTTATGTTCTTTCTTAATTTGCAAATTTTTGTTAAACAATTTTTCAGATTAGCTCGCCATTTTTTTAAACAATTCTTTTTTTTAGAATAAAAAAAAAATGAGTTCAAAAATATATATCGAATAATAGAACGTGGCTGTAGATGATATGTTTAATAGGAAAGAGGATGCAGCCAAATAATTGAGCCTTTATTCAGTAATGAACACTCTTTATTGGGACGTTTCGGCCGGAACCCTGCCATCTTCAGTCTTCACTTCAAAGAGCATATTTATATTTTACATATATGAATAGAGTTGTCATCAGTTAAATACAAGTTGATTGCATTTTTTGTCCAATGAATGTAATATTTTTTTAAATACATTCATTTGACAATATATTGGTCAACGCACACCGAGGAGGCAAAGCAATTGAGCATGATTCGACATCAGTGAACAAAATGTTTTGTTCACTGATGTCGAATCGCGTTTTGCTCAATCGGGAATGAGCAAAATGTTTTGTCATTGAGTGTTTTTGCTCCATTGGTGTGCCTTCAGCCAAAGGCTGGTTTCACACGGCTATTCGATGCAACTAGTTGAATCCATTAGTTTACTCAACTAGTTGCCTGGAAATTGACAGCTGTCTGAAGACTACTACTAGTAGAATCAACTAGTTGCCTCAACCCCAGTGTGAAACCAGCCTAAGAGCGGGCTTCGGGAGCTTTGCTTTCTCTAATATTTTATCATTTACCTCAGAATTATTTTATAAATTATTCTTTTTAAACAATTGGTAATGTTATATATAAAAAAGACCCTCAATTTGTCTCATGATCATCATTATCTTGGTTTACGTCAACATCCCTTAACTTGGTAATTAATATCTTTTAAAAGCTTTTTTCTAAGTTAACAACGCATTACAAAAACCTTCCCCTCTGCCTTTTGTGCATGTTCTTTTTTTTTTTTTGCTTCTAAAATGGCAATTAAAGTTTCGAGTGTCCCTCGAGGGGTTCCTGACTCTTCGACCCGATAGGACAGGGCCAACTATTTATTTAAGCTATTCTACCTGAGAAGGGATCATTATTCTTTTTTCTTCCTCTTCCTCATCCTCTCTATTTTTTTATTTATTAGTTTGCCACACGTAGCCTATTCTTTTTTTGAGAGGCAAGTTCGATTTTACTCTCTTTTTAAAAATTAATACTAAAGTGTAGCCTATTTATTATAAGTTCTTGTTTTCTAAAATCAATTTTTAATAGCGTCTCGCGATCTCAATCAAAGAAATCCGAGCGATTTCATGGGGATTTATTTTAAAGCTCTCTATCACGCATCTGATGCCATTCTTAAATTATTGGTACCTAATATATTTATAATTTAGACCCGTATCAGAGATGGCGAGATTAATAGCTTGCATGCGCAGAATGTGATGGATATTAAACCCACAAGCTGCTTCTCCATTTATAATCGGTTTTTTCTTGTTTTGTAAACTAACCTGTTAGTGATTAGTATGATTTTTTTTTTACGAACTGATATATTTTCATGTCAACATGACAGAGTAGGAACACTAATGATAAAAAAGGCAAACTTTGCTCTTGTTAGATCCAAGTTAATATAAGCATAAATCAACAAAAAATAAATGAATGTATTAGATACTTCTACTAACGTCATACAAAAATAATTTTTAATTATTATTTTTTTAAAGTCTTTTCTGCCTTGTATACAAGGTATATACCAAGGGTCGGGGGTTCGGATCCCATGCAATCCGATGATTTTATTTGAGTGTTTAAAAAAAAAAGTCTTTTCTGAGGTCTCATCCTTATTTATTCAAATCAATTGTTACCAAGGGCGGAAACTGGGGAGGGGGGGTAAAGGGGGTAATTACCCCACTCCTGAGATTTAAAAAACAAACTTTTTTTCGAAAAAAAAAAAAATTTATTTTGAATGTAAAATTTTAAAAATTAATACCGGTACTTAAAAATTTGATTTGTATTTATATTCTGGCAAACAAGTATAGAATGCGCCTTTAAATTACAGAAATTAAAAAAAAATTGTGTGCGTCGCACAGACCAGTCACACCAGGTTACCCCCCCCTTTGAGAAAGACTTCTGGATCCAGTCTTGATTGTAAGTCAATAAATATTTCTTCTCCGATCATATTATTAAATAAGAAATTATACATTTCATGTATACTGTGCGCCACAATTAAGTTCCCACCTGATAGTTAGAGCCTTAAGTATATGGTATAGTATATGGTATACGGTGTAATAATTTTAAATTTGAAAAGGTAAAAAAAAATCATCTGTTCCAGAATTTACGTTTTACCTTTTCGGTCTTTAAAATTATTCCACTATACACCATATTCTTAAGGCTCTATCTATGTATCAGGTGGGGATATAATTGTGGCGCTCACTGTACTAGTCCCTGATGAAAATTCTTACACCATCCGTACCAAATGAGTCGCCTCATTTGGTTCGAAAATTTTTCCCATTTAGTTGCTACATTTCTTAAAATATTAAATAGTATAAAAGCTAATACATTAAAAATTGTTGTTTCTGATATCTAACACTTCTAGCAGGTTATTATCTAATATAATATATAGATTATGATGCCATGTGTTGGAGTTTATACCGAGATCTTTGCTTTCTTTGTCGTTCTGCAAGTTAATAACCCAAAGACCTTCAACTTGATAGTTTTGGCTAGAAAATAGAGATAAGTTCTTACATTTGTGACGTTTGTACACAAGTTTTTTTTATTTTTCTTTATAGAGAAAAAAAGAAATTATTCTTATTATTAAGTTAATTTTTTTTTTAAGATAGCAGATAAAAAATTCTGACTTTTTTTTTATTTCCTTAATATACTGATATCAACGAAGTGTCAGAATCAGCTGTTTCTTTTTCTTAGTTTTTGGTGGACTAATAGATAAATCCAGATCATTTATTATTCAGTTAATACTTCGAATTTTGGAGCTTTTATGTTTTTGGTTTGAATATGTATAATCTATCCCTTAGCCATGTTTTGCAATCCAGAAATTTTTTATTTCTTTGAGAATTTTTTTTTTTTTTTTTCTGATAATTTAAGTACATACTTTAAATATTTTTTATTTGCAATTGTCGGTTTTTTATGATCATCAATCACGAAAGATTCTACATTTCAAACTTGTCATAAAAAATTAAAGTTAACAATTAAACACTAAATGCCTAATCAAAAAATCTGGTGTGACTGGCGCACAGCACACAACTTTCTCTTACCTTCGGTAATCGAAAGTTGTGTTCTGTGCTTGTCACACCAGATTTTTTGTGTCGACATGTATTTAGTTTCCGACAGTAGGGTACAATTGAATTCAAGATGTAAAATTTATAAAATATTTATATTTTGTTACCATGGCAACCATTTCTCCTATCTTTTCTATGGAGTACAAGAGTAAAGTGGTCTTCAGAAGATTTCAATCACAAAATGAGAATATACATTTTATTGAAGATCTAAAAAATAATTGATTTTTGAATTTAAAAAAAAAATCGTTGGAGCAAATTTAGAGAAAATCGAAAATAACTGAAAAAGTGCATCAGTAAAGTACTAGTACTCTTTGGCCGATTTTGATTAAAAGCTTCGTGTCACGTCCCAGGGGGGTGCCTAACTTAAATATACAATTTCAACCTCCTAGCTCTTTTTCGTTCTTGAGATATTTTGTTCACAGACAGACAGACAGACAGACACACAGACAGACAGACCATGTCGCGAAAACCACTTTTTTGGATTCAGGGGACCTCAAAACGTGAAGATCCATCAAAATCTCGACATCGAATTTTTGACATGAATCCAATACTTTCTCTCTATATATATATTACATATATACATAGGTAAGAGAAAGTAAAATCAAATGAAAAATGCACCAAGGGCTATGGGTTCGGAACCCAGGCATACAAACGAAAATTTTTATTATTACATTTAAAATTATATCAAATAATGGTTCTTAAATACTTCAGAATCAAAATTTGTTACATTATTGGTCTCTTCTGAGAATAAACATATATGAGAAATGTATACTAGCCTTCTATGCATAAGAATAAGGGAGATTTTTTTTTTGTCTTTTTTGCCATCTGATTTATACTAAGTAATTATCTAAATTATGTAGAAACCGCCACAAGTAACTTCAAGAGAAATTTTTAAACATTATCTAAATTATTTGATAGCCAATATAATTTAATTATCCTTAGACCCTTAGGTTGTTTTATGATCTTTGAATTAGGCTTAAGTTTTACTCTAAATAACATAACTAATGACACTACACTGTAAAAAAAATTTTGTAATTTTATAATTGTTTAGGAAGCATATTTCCTACACAAAAAACATACTAAATTGAGTAAATCTTTGCAAAAACCATTTACAAATGTATTGTAATTTTAGAATGACATTTGAAAATTAGAGTGTAAAAGTGTGGTAATTTTAGAATCCCTAAACGGCTTTCGAGAAAAAAATACAATTTTTAACGAAAAATACTATACAATGTTTGTAAAATTACAATACATACTCTATTTTTCGAAGAAAATTGTAATTTTAAAATGTTTTTTTTGTTTGTAACTTTTGTAAATGTAGTAGATAAATGCATAGTAGATGTCATTTACAAGGGAAATTTGTAAATTTAGTATTCCAAAACACACTAAAATTAAGATTTTTTTACTTTCTCGTATAGAGAAAGTTATGTAATCGTAAAAAAATTCGACTTCGAGATTTTGATGTTTCTCCACGTTTTAGACCTCCCTGAGTCCAAAAAAAACCATTTTTGGCATTATGTCTGTGTGTGTGTGTGTGTGTGTGTGTGTGTGTGGTGAACACGATTGCTTAAAACCAAAGCAGCTAGATCGATGAAATTTGGTATATGCCCCTTACACTAAAATTGTAGATTTCTATCAACTTTTGGAGTAAATACGTCACTTGGAAGTAGTACTTTACTTAAAAAGTTTTTTTAGAAATTTTGAAATTTTCAATTTTTTTCTTATATTATGATAAAATATTCTATTTTAAAAAGTTTTTATTCTTTGACATTTTTTCGAGGAAACTGAATAGTTTTTGAAATAATCACAGAAGAAATAGAAAATATTCGTTAATTTTGATAAAAAATCAAAACAAAATCATACAGGTGTCATTAAAAAAAGGGGTAAATATAAACAAATGAATTTGTTTCACAAATGAATTTGTTTATATTTACCCTTTTTTTTAATGACACCTGTATGATTTTGTTTTGATTTTTTATCAAAATTAACGAATATTTTCTATTTCTTCTGTGATTATTTCAAAAACTATTCAGTTTTCGAAAAAATGTCAAAGAATAAAAACTTTTTAAAATAGAGTATTTTATCATAATATAAGAAAAATCAAAATTTCTAAAAAAACTTTTTAAGTAAAGTACTACTTCCAAGTGACGTATTTACTCCAAAAGTTGATAGAAATCTACAATTTTAGTGTAAGGGGGCAATACCAAATTTCATCGATCTAGCTGCTTTGGTTTTTTAAGCAATCGTGTTCACACACACACACACCCAGACGTAATTCCAAAAGAAGTATACGAGAAAGTCTCGGGGAAGTCAATCCCCATATTTTTTACAGTGTCTAAATAACGTAACTAAACGGAAATATTTATTATTATGATTTATAAACTATACCTAACTAAATAAATAAGTTTTAATAATAAATAGGTAATAGATAGCTTAAAATCGTAATGTTCGAAAATAAAATAAATATAAGCAAAAGAATATCAATTTCTATTTAGATAATTCGTGGTCATCGATTCAAGTAATGTAGCAATTTAGCAATGACGTAACCAAGTTATTTGTTTTGGAAGGGTCATGGGTCCAATTAATTAATTATTTATTCCCCTTTAGATTTAATACCATATTTTTTACTAAAGCTTTTTTTACTTTCCAAAAAATAAAATTTTTGGAGAATATTTCTGCTATATTCCATACCATCCATTTTTAGAAAAAGCTCAGAAATATGCTATAGAAATAAAATGTTTTTAAAATAGTCATCTCAATCATAACCATACTGGTGAAATTTGAATGATTTTTTCACTCAACTTATTTGATCTGGGCTCTATGGGAAGTCTTCTAAAATTCACTTCCTCTGAGTAACATTTTGGATTTCTATCAATAAACAAAAATAGACTATATAAAATTACTAAAATAAAAAATTCACTTTAATTAGTTAATAATTATCGTTTTTTTAT
>JAKCPI010006978.1:0-13047 GCA_023213315.1 Euborellia annulipes | reverse complement strand
AATGAAATAATAGAATTTCTTTTGACTTGAGTGAGATTTCATTAAATTAATGAACGAATTTTTGATGTCCTTTTTTTATTCGTCGTTTTTTTTTTTTTTTTTTTTTTTATTTTAAATATAATTTATTTAAATTAATATTTGATAAGACAGTATTTCTTTGGGAAAAATGTAATTTGAAATGAATTAAAATATATTTATATAGATGTACAGTCAGTTTCAATATTAACCGCCACTCAAGAGAATAAAGCCGTGAAGTTAGACAACCAGAGTGCTAAGAAAATTAATAAACTTTTTTAATATTGCAGTAAATTCTATTTTTTGAGACAACAATTAAGGCAGCTATGCGATCTGCTTGTCTCTAGGGGTGGTGGTTAATATTGAAACTGACTGTAATTTTAAATTAACGAGGAAAAATTTGAAATCATTTCTAAATTTTTTATTAACAATCAAACACTACGACACTTTCGATTAAATTTTTCCAAACCCTAAATAAAAATGTCATTTTTACTTTCTCTTACCTATATATGTATATAATATATATAGAGAGAAAGTATTTGATTCATGTAAAAATTCGATGTCGAGATTTTGATTGATATACACTTTTTGAGGTCCCCTGAATCCAAAAAAGTGGTTTTCGCGACATGGTCTGTCTGTCTGACTGTAAAATATCTCAAGAACGATGAGCTTCGAGGTTGAAATTATTATTTAAGTTAGATACTCCCCTGAGACTTATCATGAGGCTTTTGAATAAAATCGGCCAAAAACTTCTAGTACTTTACTGATGCAGTTTTTCAGATTTTTTTTTTTTTTTTTTAATTCGCTCCAAAGATTTTGATTAAAATTCATAAATCATTTATTTTTTAGATGATCTTTAAAATATATATTCTCATTTTGCCTTCAAAACCACTTTACTCTTGTACTCCATAGAAAAGATAGGAGAGACGTTTGCTTTGGTGATAAATTATAAATATTTTCTTATGTTTATAAATATTACATCTTGAATTTTAATTGCCCCCCCCCCCCCCGTGACCGAGACAGCTAAAGTTGTTAACAAATGTCAATAACGATAGTCTGGAAGCGACGGGTTGCGGCTTCGGATCCAAGGCAGTCCGATGAATTTATTTAAATCATTTGGATACCAATGGTATAAATAAATGGGCCTGGACTCCCCAATATATATCGTTTGTCAATAGTTTGTATCTTTCAAAGCCCTCGGGCTTGGTGAAGTTGGTAGCGTGCTTGCCTTCTATACCAAGGGTCGCGGGTTCGGATCCCAGGCAGTTCGATGATTTTATTTAAGCCATTTGGATGCCAAATGATTCTTGTCTATATAATAAAAATGAATTTTTATTAGAAAAACGATAGAATAAATACGAATTTTTTCTATAATATTAGCTTGATATAATATTAAAAAATGATTGATTCATTATATATATATATATATATATATATATATATATATATTTTTTTTTTTTTTTTCATTATAATTCCATGTTTTAAAAAAAATTCATGAAAATATATTCTTTCCCCCACTACCCTCCTAAATAATTCATCTTTTTTAGTTATTTATTAGGCTGCATCTGGGAAGTAATTATGCCGTCAAAGAGTCTTCTTTCTGGTTTATTCAACGGGGCTTCCTTCATAAGTTGACGTTGCCGTATAAATTAGTCAGCGGACGTGAAGCCTTCTCCTCCTCCCCACCTTTACTTACTTACCCCCAGGGGCCACAAGTCATCCGGATCAGCCCGAAGAAAAAAAAAAAGAGAAACCCGCAGCGTTAATTCACCCACCCATTCTTTATTCATCCAGATGGACCCTGGGGCTGTTGCTGCAGCAGCATCCAACCTACCCTTACTTCTGATCACTCTCTCGTCTTGATCAATTCCTAGTGGAGATTAAACCTCACCGCGCTTTCAAAATTTTTTCGTTTAAATCCCTTCAGTGTCATTTTCGACCCAATGTATATTTTTTTTTTTTAATGTTCAATTTTTGCACATTTTATCTTAGAGTATTGACATTTTTAAATAAATTTCAATATTTTTCTATATATTCTTATATATCCTTAAAAATTTTTGTTATCTTGCGGTTTTAAGGTTCGGTTTTATGATTGTGACTAACTTCATGGGAATTAGTGAAAATGGGGGGGAAAAATTTGTATCTAACTTTATAGGAGTACCTGTAGATGGTGCTGACGTTGTATATAAAAAGGCACGTAACGGTCGTCACTGTTAGTTCATTTGAGTCGCAGAAAGTGCGGCTGCAGAATAAGCAGTCGAAACGTTGTACAGTATTTATATTTTTAATAAATAATTAATAACAAAATGTGGCTTAAAATAAATTAAAAATTTCCCTAATAAATGTTCATCCATATTTATTTAAATCAATTAAAATGATATAAATATGCCAGGAAAGCCTACAGCAACGGATTTTTGAATATCACTTACTGGGTATATTCATTTCTATTGTTATTGCAAGTCTTCTGGGGAACAAAATTATCAACTTATTATAGGTTTTAGCTTAACTAGATATTCAAGGAAAAAAGATTCCTAATATTGCAAATAGAAAAACGTTGAAGTTGTGGCGGTAATGATTATTTCAATGAAAGTGAGCAAAGGTCAATAACCAATAGCAGTAATTTACTTAAATTTTCTCCAATTCTATTCAAGTAAAAAAAAATCTCTTTTCCATCAATCTATGCACTTATTTATCCGACAAGAATTCGAATTTTTCATCATTTCCAACATTGAAAATGCAAAAATTATAGCTATCCTAAATTACAGTTTGTTATTAGTAGAAGTGTAGGCAGTAGAATGTCTGGAAAGAGCTCCTCCGAGGATGCCTGTCAGAGCCGATTGGTCCGAATCGTAAGCTCTCTAAGATACAACATCCCTGAGCTCCGTCATCGCCTACGTCTCAATTATTCACCTACTTAGAACCACGCACTCACCACTTGCATTATCGGCATGCTCTTCTCTCGGGACCTTAAAACATTTATATTTTTTTATATTATCTATGAGGTAAAAAGGAAAATTATCTCATCCAAGTGAATATACAGAATATATTATCAAGACGCTAAAAATTGGGTATTTATAAAAAAATCTTGTGGTGCTAATTTTACTTTCTCTTACATATATATGTAATATAGGCCTATAGTGAGAAAGAGGTTAAGTACGATTAAGTCAAAAATTTCGATGTCGAGATTTTAATGGAAATACACGTTTTTAAGTCTCCTGAGTTCAAAAAAGTGAGTCCCACAAATTAGTCTCTCTGTCTGTCT
Organism: Euborellia annulipes; assembly: GCA_023213315.1. Taxonomy (NCBI): domain Eukaryota; kingdom Metazoa; phylum Arthropoda; class Insecta; order Dermaptera; family Anisolabididae; genus Euborellia; species Euborellia annulipes. The sequence goes on along the minus strand of JAKCPI010006978.1, from coordinate 9,770 downwards.
GCATAATTTAATTAAGTATCCTGTTGGATGAACAAAATCGGCTAAAAAGTACCAATAAAATATTTTACTTAAGTACTTTTTCAATTTTTTTTTTTTTTTTCGAATTTCTAAATATTTGGTTGAACGATTTTGATTAAAGTTCATAAATCAAGTATTTATTAGATGCTCTTTAAAAAGTATTTCAGTAAAATCTTTCGAGAAAATTGTTTGAAGTAGACTTTACTGATGTACTTTTTTAGTTTTTTTCGAATTTCTCAAAATTCGCTAGAACGATTTTGATTAAAATTTATAAATCAATTATTTTTTAGATGTTCTTTTAAAAAGTAACTATTAATAAGTTTTTTCCTAAAACGGGTTCGAAGTAGCCTACACCTTACTGATGTAGTAAATCAAATTTTGGTCAAGTTTGGAACTAAGGTGCATGGAAAACTAAATATATCTCGACATAAAAAAATCTACTATGCGATCAGTTACACCAGATTTTTTACGTAAAATAGCCGATTATATAATATTTTTTCGTCATTTGAGACCAGGAAGACACAGTTGATATTTATTAATTGGTAACCAAAATATTTTTTAGTGAATAAAAATGAATAAAAAATTTGAATTTTAAAAAATTTGCTTCCTTCATTTTATTTAGATAAAAAACAAGTAAAAAACTATTGATATTTCCTATAGAGTTTGCTTTAAAAAAAAAAAAAGAAAATTTGTTCTCATTTGTTATCATTTGTTTTGATTTATTCAACAGGTTTCTGTCAAATTTACGCATTCTTTGACCTGACTAAAAATGTCTAAAGAAATGATGAATTGAATATCATTTTTATGGGTTTCATTCATGTTTCTCAGTAAATAGCATTCTTTACCAATCTCTTCTTTTCTTCTAGTTTCATAAAAAATTTCTACCATACAAAACAAAGGAAAAAAAAAGAAAAAAAAGTTGACCCTATTATCTGTCAGTATTACGCCAAGCTTCTTAAGATTACGATGATGATTTATTATTTATTAAATACGTTCTTCTTTAACAATGCCAATGTATTGATCTTTTTGATATTATTGATAATGGATTAATTAAATGAAGTGGATGTAGCCAATAATTAAAAGCATCTATTTTGTTAACATTGAACGTTTCGGTTATGATCCCCAACAGCCATCAACATTCTACACTCGTAAAAAAGAAAAAAAGAAAATTGAATCCCTCCTTCCAAAGATTGCAAATATTAAATCAAAATATTTTTTTTTTATTATTCATATTATACAATTCTGGAGCTATATTTTGGAATCCATTAAGATCAGTTTAGTAACAAAGGAAAGAAATCTAAAAGTGCGCACTGCAAACAAACACATTTTTGGGGTTCAGAGCAAAAGTGAATAAGTCCGATAAAAAAGTAAAATATGGGGATTGACTTCCCCGAGACTTTCTCGTATATTCTTTTGGAATTACGTCTGGGTGTGTGTGTGAACACGATTGCTTAAAAACCAAAGCAGCTGGATCGATGAAATTTGGTATATGCTCCTTAAACTAAAATTGTAGATTTCTATCAACTTTTGGAGTAAATACGTCACTTGGAAGTAGTACTTTACTTAAAAAGTTTTTTCGAAAATTTTGAAATTTTCAATTTTTTTGTTATATTATGATAAAATACTCTATTTTAAAAAGTTTTTATTCTTTGACATTTTTTCGAAAACTGAATAGTTTTTGAAATAACCACAGAAGAAATAGAAAATTTTCGAAAAACATATAACCAAGTATTTATTAATTTAAATAAGCGAAAAATGTAGGTACCGCCGGGATTTGCACCACGGATCTTGTCGATTTACGCTCAACACGCCCTACTGTTGGACCACAGTACGCACTCGCTTATTTAAATTATGATAGATCGCTGATTTCAGTCTACTCCTTATTTAAATTAATAAATACTTGGTTATATGTTTTTCATAATTACCTCATGGACCAACACATGATATATATAATTTTTATTTAGAAAATTTTCGTTAAATTTAACGAAAATTTTCTATTTCTTCTGTGATTATTTCAAAAACTATTCAGTTTTCGAAAAAATGTCAAAGAATAAAAACTTTTTAAAATAGAGTATTTTATCATAATATAACAAAAAAAATTGAAAATTTCAAAATTTTCGAAAAAACTTTTTAAGTAAAGTACTACTTCCAAGTGACGTATTTACTCCAAAAGTTGATAGAAATCTACAATTTTAGTGTAAGGAGCATATACCAAATTTCATCGATCTAGCTGCTTTGGTTTTTAAGCAATCGTGTTTACACACACACACACACACACACACACACAGACATAATGCCAAAAATGGTTTTTTTGGACTCAGGGAGGTCCAAAACGTGGAGAAACATCAAAATCTCGAAGTCGAATTTTTTTACGATTACATAACTTTCTCTATACGAGAAAGTAAAAATTAATCAAAGTTAAAGCCTTATATTTATTTACTTCCTCTTAAAATATACAACATTTATTTATTTTACATCTCAGAAATCATTAAGAACTTAAATTATACTTTATCCAAGTACACATTTTAAATTTTATATTCAGATTTTTGGATTTTAAAATTTTTTTTCAGATATTTTTTTCATTAAGAAACTGCTGCACTCTGGAGGATTAGTATTGAAATTCGGACATGCTTAATTATTACACCGAATAACTACCATAATTTACTATCCAAAAAGAGAAAAATAATAAAATTGTTTATTCAAATTATTACGTTGCTCTCCGTCTCAAATACTAGGCCTTATGTGTACTTAATTTGTAGGCCTATTACTATCATTTATCTTTTTTATAAATCTTGTTTTGATTCGTATTGATATAAAATAATTGCAGGCGAATGTGTCTTGACAAAATTGTCAAATAAATAAAGCCAATAAACGTTATAATTCATTTGACAAATCGGTTAATCCTTTTCACAAGAATAAATATGGTCTTAAAAAAGTTTTCAAACTCCTAGTAGTTTTTGTTAAAAAAAAAATAAAATTCCAATACTCTCTTGGTTCATGAATTTGATTACAATTTATTTTTAGTATTAATAATAATAATAATAATAATAATAATATTTTAATTATAGCTTAATTTGTTTAAATAAATTAATTAAAATTACTATTAAAATGTTATTAGAAGCCAAAAAAAGAGCGAATGAGCGAGAGAGAGAGAAAGAACTGAATGTCGTTGCATTTCCACCTAATTTAAATTAATAACATGTTAATGCTCATTGGTAAACACATTATAGGAGAGGCATTTTTAAAATAAAATTAAAAAGAGAGAGCGAATCACTTAGGGAAAGAGAGAGAGACCCACGCTCCATTATATTTCCATTAAAATTAAAATAATATTAAAAAAAAAAAGTTGGTTTGGTGAGAGGAAAAAGATTTTTTTCATAATTAAAACAAATAATTGTAAAGGGGTGTTTTTTATCTTCTTATATGTTATTATATTTTTTGAAAGAAGCTACTGTGAAAATTTCTATCATGATTATTTAACATTTGCTTTGAAAATTTCAAATTTTTTATGTAAGTAATTGTATAATACTGTACTTTATATTTAAGCTGGTAGGAAATCTTCTGATTTTTTAAGTCTAGGAAAGTGGGTGATAATCTCACCCCACAGACATAAAGGGCCCAAATGCAGGTGCTCTACTGGGGAGGGAAGGAGCAGTATAGTAGTAGTACCTCATTAAACTCCATCCAATCCTTGTTTTATTTTAGTTAGTACAGTAATTAATAATACAAAAAATTAGCTTTCGGCCACTATGTCTCCAGCCAATAATAACAACACTCGTGAAAGCTTATCATTTAAATTATTTTAATAATGATAATTTTTTTTCTAAGACATTATTAGTGGGAGTGCATATACAGGGCGCCCGGAAATAACAGGGACCTAGAAAATGGGACCATGAAAAAATAAGACTCTTTTTTCCTATAAACTTAATATGCCACAGACGCTTCGTTTTCAAGGTACAGGGGGTCAAAGTTGAATTTTTTTTGTTTTTTGCTAATATCTCGAGAACCGTTTGAGATACAATGTTTAGCTTCTGATCACGATTTATGTTCATTATTCAGCTTGTTTTATGTGTAGTAAAGTTTTTTGAAAAAGTGGAAGTAGAAGTAGAAGTTAGGACGGGTAAAACACTCAAAGTGCTTAAAACTACGCCACTGGCTTTTTCAAAAAACTTTACACATAAAACAAGCGGAATAATGAACATAAATCATTTACAGAAGCTAAACATTGTACAGTAGAACCTCGATATGTTAAACCTCACTAACAATTGTAAGTTCAAAACCTCCGTATCTTAAATTTTTTTTCAATTCCCTTCCCTTGACAGCGTAAAACCTCTATTACTTAAAGAACAAAACCTCGGTAACTTAAACAAATATTTTGAGCATAGGCCTCGATAACTTAAAATAATATTTTGGTGACCTCTATAACTTAAAGTATTATCAAAAAATAGTTGATGCAGAAAATCAAAAATACATGAAGCAGAAAAAAATTACTGATTTTTTTGTAAATAAATAAATCTATTAATTATTTTTTTTATTTTTAATTTAATTATTTTTTGAAAAAGCCAGTGGCGTAGTTTTAAGCTCTTTGAGTGTTTTACCCGTCCTAACCTCTACTTCTACTTCCACTGGCTTTTTCAAAAAACTTTACTACACATAAAACAAGCTGAATAATGAACATAAATCGTGATCAGAAGCTAAACATTGTATCTCAAACGGTTCTCGAGATATTAGCAAAAAACAAAAAAAAAAATTCAACTTTGACCCCCTGTACCTTGAAAACGAAGCGTCTGGGCATATTAATTTTATAGGAAAAAAGAGTCTTATTTTTTTATGTAGAATCATCTCCTTTTCTAGGTACCTGTTATTTCCGGGCACCCTGTATTTCTTAATGAGGCAGATATGTATATTTATGTTAATTGTCCTAAACATTGCTACACCAGCGAGCCAGTTGAAGAGTTGACCAGGCCGAAGGCGGATGAGCCTGCTAGTTTTAATATAAATAAAGTGGAAGAAGACTGTTTACCTAATAGCCTGAAAACGTACTGCAACTTTTTTCGATCTTAGAAACTTTATTTAGTTGTTTCTTGATGGCTGGGTTATTATAATATGAGGATGCCGTATGGGCAGCCAAAGTGAAAAAAAATAAAAGTTCTTATTTTGTTAACGTTTCGAGTACCGATCGCACTCTTCATCGGGCTAAAATTGATTTTAAAATGTCATGTAACTTTTACAATATGTCATTTTTTTTTATTTTTTTTTATTATGCCCGTAAGCCACCAGCCATTGGGCTACAATATGTCATCTTATCCTCAGAATCTATAAAACAATAACCATTTTTTTTTTCAAACCTAATTATTTTTACAACGAAGTGGTGTTTGACTAGGAGAAGGGGGGAGGGGAGAGGAATCTTATTTGTTGGTCCCCACCATATGACACGAATATTGGAGACAACTGTAGCTTTTCATATACAAGTCTTTCATCCTCTTTCATCACACTTACATTATAAATTAATTAGAATATATTGAAATAATTAAAATAATTTTGTTGTTTTAAGAATGAATGACGTTTAGTCTCCGAAACGTCGTATGCAAAAATAAAGAAACTTTTTTTGTTCTACTTCTAAATTTTAATATAATAAAGCTATCCATTCAATAAAATAAACTGAGACAGATACCAATTAAACTTGAACAACTTTCAAATCCATTTGACATGTTTGTTTTAATAAGAATGTAAAATTTCATTCCTTGCGAAAGAGGTCCATTTCTCAAGGTCATTTCATATTAATTGGTGCATCAGATTGAAAGAGTTTTCTTTTTTTTACATTTTTTTCTGCTGATCTGGCTGATCATTGATCACAGTGGCATCGGAATGTCACCGAGAAGGCTGCTTGGGTCCGGTACCCGGTTCCCACCATGGGGCCCATAAATACTGCCCGGCTCTTTTAATTAATCACCCTGGACTCTCACTCTCCTCTCTCTTTAGTTGGCGGCAGCAAAAAAACGATTAGGAGACGTTAAAATCAGATTCCTGAACGGCGCGAGACCCGCCACTTGGAGTTAATTATCATCAGGGCCACCGGGACAATTCATTAATCCTAGCAGGGACAACTCACTGATGAAGGCTTAAACACTTATCGAAACGTTTATATTTTAGAAACGTTTTACATAAGAACGAAAAACTGTTGATTGGCAGTTTTACTTTTTTTACTTTCTCTTACCTATGTATATATGTAATATACCTATATAGCTCCCTAAATGGAAAAGGGACACAACTCAAAAATGATCAATTTTGAGATTTTGTATAAAAATGAGTTCTTTTTATGTGGGAAAGTGTCATTTCTTTCACTTCTAAGTATCACTCCCAGAATGCGCTAGTGTCGTTTTTCAATTTTGGCGTTTTTGCTTTTATTTTTGTGGAAAAGCATCATTTGTCTAACTGATGTCGAGTTAAACACAAGGCAGTACAGTTTTTAGAAGAAATATGTGCATTGCATACAATAATATCACAATAATTTAAATACATCGAATTTTCCATTAAGAAAATAGAAATCTTTAAACTGCTTTCGTGAAAAATAAACTTTTTGAGTTGTGTCACTTTTCCATTTAAGGAGCGATATATAGAAAGTATTGGATTCATGTCAAAAATTCGATGTCGATGTTTTGATGGATATACACGTTTTGAGGTTTCCTGAATCCATAAAAGTGGTTTTCGCGACATGGTCTGTCTGTGTGTGTTCAATTTTAGTCATGAAGAGCTATGAGGTTGAAATTTTATAAGTTAAGCACCCCCGGGAGCGCGAAAATATTAAAAAATATTAATTACAGTAAAACCCCTTTTATCCGGCCTCTGACCAACCGGTCCTCGGATTTACCGGCCTATCCCACTAGTATTATAAATTACTTATATTTATCATATATTATTTTTAATATTATATATTATATATAAATAACTTTTTTTCAATTAAACTATGTGATACATCATTGTGCACTATGTTCGTTCAGATGGTGAAGAGGGAGAGGAAAGGAGTTTCCGAGTTTGTTTACTCGCTTGCTTGTTTTTACTGTATAGTCTTCTATATTTATAAAAATTACTTCAAAAACCCCAATATGAGTTATTATTTATTGAAAAGAAGAAATTAATGGCTGGCAATTGTGAGTGATAATCAACAGGAACAAGTAGATGAAGGCAGCCAGCAAAGAACAAAAACTTTATTTAAATATCGTCGACGTTTCGGGAACGCATCAGTCTTTTAATCTTGGTCAGTGCTGATGTTTCGGACACATTCAACAATAAATTAAGCCCAGGCACCTACTACAATTCCCATAGACAATTAAACATACATTTAATGGTATATGCAAATTTGTATTATAATTTTGTATGACCTACATGTATCACTCTAAACAACATTAACAATTTATCGTCCTGAAGATGGGAGCGATGCGTTCCCGAAACGTCGACGATATTTAAATAAAGTTTTTGTTCTTTGCTTGCCGCCTTCATCTACCTGTTCCTGTTTATTATTTATTTAATAAATATTAAATTATAATTATCAACATTCTTCTGCTTTGAAATTCAAAAATTTGGAAAATTTATTCCAATAATTCCAATTTTTTTTCGTATAAATATTTGACGATCTTGTGCGGTATATATACGATGATTGGTTAAAAGAAATTGTGATTTTTTTTTTTGTCTCTTCTTTTCTAATTCCTTTTCCTGGTGAACGTCTTGATCAGAACATTTTTGTTTTTTGTTTTTTGTTTCATCTCGCGCTGACGCCTTCAGATTTATGGCGCGCCTCCCGATTCCTGTCTGCTTTTGCAGCTGCTTTTGTCTCTCTCATCCCTCTGGATCTCCCCCCCCCTTCCTCTCTCTCTTTCACTGGACGTCCCTTGGATTGAGTTTTTGTCCAGTCCGCTTTTGCTTTGAAAAACAATCGATGTCCCACATTTTTTAAATTGTGAAACACAAGGGCGCTATTTATTTTTATGTTGTTTGAAAACTATTTAGAAATAAAATGAGAACAACAACAACAACAAAAATAAACCCAATAAAACCAAATGAATACGTCGTGTCGTTTATGTTTGGAAAAATTCTCTCTTAAAAAGATGTAATTTATTAAATATTGAGATTGAGTAAATCACTGTTTTTTTTTTTGTTTTTTTTATTCTCCGAGATTTTTTTTATATTTGTTTATTTAAATTGATAGAGATTTTTCTTTAAATAATAAAAATATTTATTTATGCTCCTCTAACACAAGAAGTTGATTATAGCAAACACATGCTATCTTTTTACGTTGAGTTACCAATTGTATTAAGAATATTAAATTTATATTTATATTTGACTCAAAAATTCCAATTTGAGATTAAATAAACACAAGGATTTGAACCAAGAGGTTCATTAAAAGTCAAAAAGTTTTTAACAAAACTTTATTTGACCCCAGACACTGTTTCGTCCACTTGCTGTAGGACTTCTTCGGTGATTGGAAAATATTGAAAAATGATTATTATAAAAAAATCAAACAGTTCAGTTTTAGCAAAAAATACCATCAAGAGAAAAGATATTGGACAATATGGCGGCTACCTACCATAAGGCTCCGATGGCAGGTAGCCGCCATATTGTCCAATATCTTTTCTCTTGATGGTACATCGACATGTTCCTTTTACCTTATTACTTCTTACTGATGAAGTTCCACGGCAAGTAGACGAAACATTTTCTGGGGTCAAATACATTTTTAGAAAACATACTTGTTAAAAACTTTAACACGCTTTCTCTCTAACACGGCCCTAGAATTGGTGGAACTCCTATTTAATATAGCTTCAAAAAACACAATTTCACCCTAATATATAATAGTTTAAGAATTAGTTAACCACATAGAAAAAATTTTTTAAATTAAAATATATTTAATAATGATTTTTTTTTTTTTTTTACATCGCTCCCCTGTAAATGGAAAAATTCTGTAGAGGAGCATTATTATTGTTAGTCTGTATTTACAACAATAATAATCTCTATATATATAAAGAGGGAACTCACTGACTGACTTAACAATCATCGCACAGCCTAAACTGTAAAGCCTAGAAAGTTGAAATTTGGCATGTAGATTACATTTGTGCCCTAGGCGTCATTTAAGAAGCCATTTTTCGAAATTCCAATTTTAAGGGCCCCAACCCTATCCTCTCACCTGCCAAAACCCTAATTAAAAACGACAAATTTTTTTTTTTTTTTATTTGAGGGAAAAGCTTAAATTACGGCATAAAAACCCTCAATAGCCTACAAAAAAAATCATTCCCCGGTTATTTACCCCTGGTGCATCGTGCACGGAGGCACGCACCAAACCCAAGTACCGGTATCTAGCTCGAGAGCCATCAACCCGGTTTCCTATGTTGGGAGTGAGGGGCCCTTCACCTCTCTACTCCCCAAAAAGTCAGTCCCTGACGTGACTGCCCTCGGGGCTTGGTGTAGGGGTTGGAGTGCTAACCTCGTATACCGAACGTCGCGGGTTCGGACCCCAGGCAGTCCGATGATTTTATTTAAGGCATTTGGATACCAAATGGCTTAAATAAGAATCCCTGGACCCCAAATAATATATATTCATAACGGTTATCGTCAAAGTCTTAAATGGCCTAAGTTGCCGAAAAGACTGTATGAATGTGTGGGTGAATGTGAGTGTTAATGTTTAAAAAAAAAAAATGCTAAAAAAAAAAAAAAAATGCCCTGACGTGACTGGTCTCCCCTTTCCTCCTCTCCATCTCACT
>JAKCPI010006977.1:0-15207 GCA_023213315.1 Euborellia annulipes | reverse complement strand
CTCTTAGCCTTTTATATATAAGTATGATTATACTTCTCTTTGGCCTTTACAAGAACCATCGTCGTCCCTCGTCCTTCCTGAAGTTCAGGTAAAACTTTGAAAAAACAGCCTGGGGAACGTCGATAAATAAATAAGAGAAAGACAGAAATCTGCGAATTATAGATAAATGGCCTTCGATGCCGAAAAAAGTAAAAGTCCTTATATGAATTTAAAAAATATATTTAAAAAGTTATTGCATTAATATTTATAGTATTTTATTTATTTTATTTCTTAGGAAATTATGAGTTAGCATTAAAAATAAAAAGGAAATTGATAATATGATTAATAAAAAAAAAGTGCATAGGGTAGTTGAACTCGCGAAGTTTGGTTACGTGAGTGGAAAAAGATATTGATTTCTTGTGGACGAATTAACCAACTGAGCCAAACTTTTATTGATTTTTTTTTTTTTTTTTGAGGAAAATAAGCCATGAGAAACATGAAATCTGAAGTATTAAAAAAATGTTAATATTCCACATATGATATCATTTTTCATTACTTTTTATGCGAATTAATAATTTATAATCAAAAATTTCCATAGCACACATAGTTTTCAATTATTCAGCGGGCAAACGTCAGATTGTTTATACCTTAATGTAATTAAACCAAAAACTCTAAATAACATATTAACATGTTGTTAATTCTTAAATTTCTTCTGATTTCAAAATAACTAAGCCCCTTTTTAATTATGTGGTCTAATTTTAGAGATGTTGGCGATCAAAGTCAAAGCTAATTCCGATCTTAATGACATCAACGCTCAATTTTCTATATTATCGAAAAAGCCTATAGCATTGGCTAGTTAAAACCAAATTTGACACAGAGATTTATAATTAATAAATGAGTTTTTTTCTAAAAGTTTCATTAAGATTGGTAAAGAAATAAATAAAATATTAACTATTTTGTAAATTGAGTTTAGAATTCGGGATCCCGAATGCGTAACAAACACCAACTCTGTGAACCGGCTCTAGACTTGAATCTGAGATCCCAAATTCTAAAGGCTAAGATTTACAAAATAGTCAATATTTTATTTATTTCTTTACCAATCTCAATGAAACTTTAGAAAAAACTCATTTATTAATTATAAATCTCTGGTAAAACTTTGGTTTTGATCAAACAATGATAAATAAGCTTTTTCGATAATATAGAAAGTTGAATGTGGATGTCATTAAGGTCGAAAATAGTCTGAAAATAGACTTAACTTTGATCGCCAATAACTCCCAAATTAGATCATATAATTAAAAGGGGTTTCGTTATTTGGAATCAGGGGGAATTCAAGAATTAATGACATGTATAATATGTTAGATAAAGTTTTGGTTTAATTACATTAAGGCATTCACACTCTTCTACGTTTGCCCCTGAATAACTTGAAAACTATGAATGTTATTGACATTTTAATTATAAATTATTAATCTGCATAAAAAGTAATAAAAAATGATATCTCATATGTGGAATATTAAAATTTTTTTAACACTCTTTTATTTCATGTTTCTCATATGGCTTATTTTCCTCAAAAAAAATCAATAAAAGTTTGGCTCAGGTGGTTAATTCGTCCACAAGCGATCTATATCTTTTTCCACTCTCACGTAACCAAACTTCGCGAGTTCAAATCCACCTCCTGCACTTTTTTTTTTTAAATCATATTATCAATGTACCTCCATAGGAATACATAGGTTGGGTTCACCACCGGACTCAACTCAAGTCAAGTCAGGTCCCGGTGTGAATCCACCTTTATGGGGGGGGGGGCAAGTTAGACACTTGCACTTGCCACAGGCGCTTCATACCCTTGTTACGGCACTGTGGCTCTGATGTTTCTAGCCGAAACAAGCGTATTTGCGCAAACTTGAGTCATTTAAATTAGGAACCGACCGAAGTTTCGACCAAAAACCAGCCGAAACAAAAAAAAAAAATGTCGGATGAGATTCGTACTTAAAAAAATGATTTTTGCAAGAGGGAAAAATGGAAATTTTACTGAAAAAAAGGTAAAATAATAGGAAATTTTAAGAAAAAGTTTTAAACAAGTTTAGGTATCGGTTTTGGCATAAATTGAATTTAAATGCTCTGAGAAATTCAAGAATTAATAACATGTATCATATGATATATAGAGTTTTTTGGTTTAATTACATCAAGGCATAAACAATCTGAGGTTTGACCATTGAATTATTTGAAAACTAGGCATGCTATAGGAATTTCGATTATAAATTATTAATCTGCGTAAAATCTAGTAAAAAAATGATATATCATATGTGCAATATTAAAATTTTTTTAACACCACCTTTATTCGATGTTTCTTAGATGGTCTATTTTCTTTTAAAGTAGTAAATTAATCCATAGCTGAAACGGTTAAATCATCGGTAAAAATTATTTTTTCCCTCCCTCCCTTAACCCAACTTGCGCGAGTTCAAATCCATCTCGTGCAGTGTTTTTTAAATTAAATTCCTTTTATATTTAATAATAACTTATCATTTTCTAATAAATGAAATGAAATAAATAAAAAATCAAGCAATATAAATACAAGCTATTGAAATGTTTCCAGATTTAGTTTAGTCGCATGGGCGTAGCTACAGAATTTGGCTGGGGGGGGGGGGGTGAGCATGGGACCAGCTATCCTCCGGAGAGCCTGGAAAGCCCTATATTTTCTCAATTTTTCTTGGGGCAGGGAGCTTTCTTGGAGGGGGAGGTGGCCAGAGCCTTCTGGTGCGGGGGGGGGGGGCAGCACCTCCCTAGTTACGCTCATGTTTAGTTGTCACCATAAATATTTTTTCCATTCTTACTTTACCACACTTCGGGAGCTCAAATCCATCTCCAGCACTTTTTTTTTATTATTATCATTAACAATTTCCTTTTATTTTTATTACATTTATTAAAACATCACCTTTATACAATAAGATAAATTCATAAGTTTTATTTTGTCTTGTAGATTGTAGTATAATTGGTTTAGTATAAATCATTCATAGTTCAAACCCAATCTGTGCAAGGTGTTTTTTTTTTTAATTTAAATAAATTTCTAATTTTCCTGAGACAAACTAAATATATACAAATTTAAAATACAAATTTCGGAATGAGCACAAAAATTTGGTGTGACAAGCACAGAACACTACTTTCAATTATCGAATTTAAGAAAAATTTGTGTGCTGTGCGACTAGTCACTCCACCCATCAGCTGATCTCAAGATCCCGGTCACCCGAGGTCAAGGTTGCCAGCCGGCCGCCACCGGTCACTGACCTTCTAAATGTCTCCACAGAGTGGCAGCACCCATCAACTTAATTAATTAATCAAAGGCTGATTTGTGCTGCGATCCAGTGGAGACGTTTAGAATTATGAATTTTCATAGGGGTCTTCATTAGGTTGAAGCACAAATCAGTAATTTTATTACTTTCTCTTACCTATGTATATATGTAATATATATATAGAGAAAAGTATTGGATTCATGTCAAAAATTCGATGTCGAGATTTTGATGGATCTTCACGTTTTGAGATCCCCTGAATCCAAAAAAGTGGTTTTCGCGACATGGTCTGTCTGTGGGTGGGTGGGTGGGTGTGTGTGTGTTCAATTTTAAGCATGAAGGAATTGAGCTACGAGGCTGAAATTTTATATTTGAGTTAAACACCCCGCGGGACCGGAAAAATAAGCTTTTAATCAAAATCGGCCAAAGAGTACTAGTACTTTACTGATGTACTTTTACAGTTTTTTTCGATTTTCTCAAAATTCGCTCTAACGATTTTGATTAAAATTCAAAAATCAATTATTTTTTAGATGCTCTTTCAAATGTATATTCTCGTTTTGCCCTCAAAATTGTTTGAAGCACACTTTACTCTTGTGCTTCATAGGAAAGAGGAGAAATGGTTGCCATGGTAACAAAATATAAATATTTTCCCATACTTATAAATTTTACATCTGAATTCAAATATTCCCTACTGCTGGGAACTAAATACATGTCGACACAAAAAATCTGGTGTGACAAGCACAGTACACAACTTTCGATTACCGAAGGTAAGAGAAAGTTGTGTGCTGTGCGCCAGTCACACCAGATTTTTTTTATTGAAATAAAAAATATAAGGAAGGTGAAGAAAATAGACTTAATTCGGCCCAAAAAAATTTATTACCAATGTCTACGTTTCGGGGACTAAACGTCATAAATAAAATATAAGACCATTTTAACCCTTCACATCGGATACCAAGCTAATGCTCTTTTAATAACCGCTAAAATTCTTAATTGGACAAGAGGACACAATAAGAGAGAACTCTTAAAAATAGAATATTTGCATTTAGACATACATTTTTCTAATAAGTCAGTGACTGCAAATATACGATATATTAATGTTTGATTCCACCTATTTCCTCAAAGTCTTGAGATATTTTGTTCAAAGACACACACACACACAGACACACACACACACACACACAGACAGACCATGTCGCGAAAACCACTTTTTTGGATTCAGGGAACCTCAAAACGTGAAGATTCATCAAAATCTCGGCATCGAATTTTTGACATGAATCCAATACTTTCTCTCTATATATATATTACATATATACATAGGTAAGAGAAAGTAAAAAATACTCGATACTTACTGGTATCGATACTTTATTTTCGATACCACATCCCTATATATAGGCATGGGCGTACCCAGGATATCAAATCTAGGGGGGCATGGTCAGATCATGGTCGTCCAGATTGTGACATAGCTATTTTTTATATAGAGGGGAAAAGCCTTCGAATTAAAGGCCTAAAAACCCTCGAGTTCTAACAAAAAAATCATTCCCCGTCGCCATCCACCAATTTTGTTTCGTTTCATAACTTTATAAACATTTAATTTTTTTTTTTGCTTCTAGGGGGGGGGGCAGCTGGTAAGAGAAAATAAAAAAATTTGGTTTATAAACATGGATCTCTTTCCCCAAGAGCTAGAAAATTCCACATTAAATAAATAATTTGATTATTTAATATTTGCAGAATAATTTTTATATTATTTCACAAATAATAAATTAAAAAAAAAGCATTAAGACCTTATAGTTTTCACCTGTGAGGTGAACAGGTCATATGAGGAAGGAAGTCTTTTTTTTAAGACACTTTTTTTCTCTAGCCTCGTGTGCGCAACGCACAGAGAGAGAGAGACAGAGAGAAAGTCTTTTGTTCTGTCTACTTTTTCATCGTTTTTTTTTTTTTTCCCGAAACGGTGACCCACAACGAGGACAAACAGGTGTGGCTCCTACTCCTGCCCTTTTCGTCCTCCTATTTGTCGAGAGCTTCTTCTATTTTGCTAAGACATTACGTTTATTTTAACAATATATTTACTTAGCTGGTTTTTTCCCTTTTAATATGAAATAACTTGCATTACCCATTCTGATGGTAAGAGTGTTTTTTTTTTTTTTTTTTTTTCAAGACAGTGTGAGTATACAACTACGTGAGTTTCATTCATAAAAGCTGAAATTGAATCTCTCTCTATCTCTCTCAGGTTGATTATCTAATACGAGGAATACTTTAATTACATTAATTAAAGCTTGGAAAGGTGATCATTAGATTTAAAACTTATTGCAAGGTGAGTAGAAGAAAGACAACAAGAAACTTGATAGTTTAATTGGGCCTTCTAGCAAATATTCTTCAACATAAATTACATAGTGTCAGCGATTATATCTTTTAATCGGTTTTGAGAAAATTGGAGATGATATTTTAGTTAATTTCGTAGAGAGAAATTGAAACATTTTTTTTTTTATTTTGACCATATAGCCCCAAAGTTTTTGGGGTAAAAATGGTTAAACTTTTTCTTTCCTTATTGAGTTATTTAATTTAATCCACATTTTTGATATTTCAGTTGAAATTCATTCAAATGATTGTGAAAATGACGTAAATTCAGGCTAAAAGGGAATCGCCTCCTTTTAATGGCAATTTTAAGAAAAGCAATAAAACAGGCATTTAAAAGAGATAAAATCCCTTTCAGAGAAATTTACATAAACATTATGTTTTGATATTTTAACTGGAATCGATCTTCTTGAAATTTAAGATTTTTTCACAATAAATAAAATTAATTTCAAGTGAATTATCAAAAAATGTGGGTGAATGGGAATTACTCAAAAACGAAAAAAACTCTCGATACTCAAATTTTATCCTTAAGCCAAGTCGATATGTCGCAAATATTTCAAGAAATTTAAATCACATCATCCAAAGGATACTAGTACTTTACTAATGAATCTTTTCAGTTTTTTTTAGATTTCTCAAAATTTGCTCTAACGATTTTGATTAAAATTCAAAAAATATTATTTTTTAGATACTCTTTACATGTATATTTATTATTATTATTTGAAATTCCTCCCGGTAACTCCGTTTGGAGGTGCTTTCGTGCACGCAGACACACAACTCACACCCAACTGGGGTCTAGTTGTAGCCATCTCGTGAAGTCACATCATTTCCTTTCTCTAACTCCTCATCAATTGAAATAAATAGGGACGTGTCTAAATGGCCTCCGATGCCGAAAAAGACCTTAAACCAAATGAAAAAAATACTGCGAACATATTTGTTATACAAGTCAAATATAAAATATGATTACTGTACTTGCCAAGTTATAGATATTTATTTGTAAGAAATATAGAAATTTTCTTTTAAACCAATGCATTCAGTAGTCAGCCAACCTAATAAAAAAATTTAAAGAAATAAATAAAAAGGTTGTGTAATTTTTTTTCGGCATCTTAGGCCATATAGACTTTGACGATAACCATTACACTAGTCGACAAGGTTTTTTCACAAGAAATCTGATAAGTGAACCTAGTACATTTTTTCATTCTGAATTCAGATATGTAGTTAGAATTTTTCCATCAGGCACAGTTTTAGAGATATAGAGCAAAATAGATTTTGATTGAAAATGGGCTCTAAAACGGCTTTTTATTTAAAATGTTCAAATTATTTTTAACGGGACACCACGTCAAATTATGCAGATAGTTAGAATACATATAAATTTTAAGTTTCATCCCAATCGGAGGTCATTTAGACGTGCCGCAAACGGCTTAAAGTTTTAAAAAATCGAAATTTTCAAGATTTTTTTTGCTTTGGTCACCCCTAATACAATTTTAGATATCCCTGAATGAAAAAAACATATATTTACGATATTCTATAGTTCTTTGGCTTTCTAAAAATCATTCATTCGTAAAAATCTGTTAATTATTAACGAAATTATTAACAAAAACGTGAGCAAAGAAAAAACACAAGTACACTCACTGGACGAAAAAAATGGACTTCAATTGAATTAAAAAGCGAACCCTATCTACGAGAAGCTAATGTATCCTCTTGGAGCATAGGTTCACGGGCACTAACTTTATTATATATTATTAAAAAAAATATTTTTTTGAATCTGATATCTTTATTTATACTTCTAAAAGAACAAGAGGTCCATTTTTTTCGTCCAGTGAGTATACTTGTGTTTTTTCTTTGCTCACGTTTTTGTTAATAATTTCGTTAATAATTAACAGATTTTTACGAATGAATGATATTTAGAAAGCCAAAGAACTATAGAATATCGTAAATATATGTTTTTTTCATTCAGGGATATCTAAAATTGTATTAGGGGTGACCAAAGCAAAAAAAATCTTGAAAATTTCGATTTTTTAAAACTTTAAGCCGTTTGCGGCACGTCTAAATGACCTCCGATTGGGATGAAACTTAAAATTTATATGTATTCTAACTATCTGCATAATTTGACGTGGTGTCCCGTTAAAAATAATTTGAACATTCTAAATAAAAGCCGTTTTAGAGCCCATTTTCAATCAAAATCTATTTTGCTCTATATCTCTAAAACTGTGCCTGATGGGGAAAAACTGAAATGATATTTGAATTCAGCAAGAAAAATACTTCTAGAATTTCATATCTTCATTCTTGTGAAAGAAAAAAAGTTCATTTTTGTCGACTAGTGTTATTTGTAAACAGCAAAGTGGGCATTGTTTAAAAGACTAAGTTAATTCTAATTTATTATTTGTAAATACATTATCCAGGCATATTTATTATTATTATACCATTTAGTGTAATTGAGTACTAATGTAATTGTAGTAATTGTTGATTAACTATAGGTATAGCGCCAAATAGCGAAAAGTTAAAAAAAATTAAGAAGAGCAAGTACAGGTGAAGCAAAAACAAAACCTTTGGATGCCAAAAGCCGAAGGGAAGGCTTCGGACGAAAGGGCTTTATTTAATTTAAGTACAAACTTGTCATAATACTTGATGCTAATGTACATTACTTTTTTTAAATTCGAGTGTTTCTCGAAAGACTCTCACGTGATATTAAACACTAGCCTTTTTAAAAAAATATGTGCACGGACCTATGTGCATTAATAATTATGACAACTTGGTGCCTAAACTATAAATACGGTAAGGCCATAAGGACTGAAGATGGACAAATAAATTTGGTCCGAAACTTCTGCATTTGGCATTCAAAGGTTTTGTTTTTGCTGCACCTGTACTTGCTCTTCCTAATTTTTAACATCAACAGCAACTTCTCTCCGAATTATATAAGTAAAAAAAAAAACCATATACCTCCAAATTTTCTAAGTTTATAAGATATCCCCAATCGCAGAGTGGGAGGCTCGCCGTAGGCACTATGCTATAAAAGAGAAGATTTTTGTATATTTAATTTTGATTCGGAGATAGATAAATGACTATAAACACATGTAAAATAATTTGCATATTATTTCTATAAAATTTTCAAATTTATTTACACACACCTTTTACAATAAGTTTCACCTCTGGTTTAATTCCCGAAATTTATTAAAATAATCTGATGTTTTTTATTAATCAAAATAATACAAATCATTGCAATTATCGGGTTTTTAATTAAGAGAAAATTTAAAATTGAAAGTATTTCTGAATAAGGTAGAAGGAAAATTTCAATTTTATAAGCGGCATATTGAAGAATTTATTAAGAGGTCTTGTGTCAAAACCTTTTGGCTTTGAACTTTTAATGAGCACTTCACAAGTGCTAAAATATCTTCTTAAAAGTCATGCCGAGAAATGATGACAGAGGAAAAACTGCGAATCAAACGAGACACAATAGACCAATCGAAATTCTGTGTCACCTAAGGACGTTCGGTTCCTGGGGCCCAAAATATCAAAGAGCCGGCCATTCTTGAGATTGGAGATTAGGAATTAATTTCAAAAATTAAAACGTTTATGTAATACTTTTTTTTTATAATAATAATATATGAAAAGAGTAAGAAATGTTCATTAAATTAGCAGTATAAAAAAATTTATTAATTATGATATGAATTATTATTTTTATAAAAATACTAGCCGCAAGGTTCGCCTTCGGCGAACCGCTAGCAGAGGGGCTTCGCCCCCTGGATCCCCAAGCTCGCCTACCGGCGAGCTTTGCTCGCCTTCGGCGAGCAATTGCCCGCCTTCGGCGGGCAAGTTTCTTGCACGGCCATCGTTGAAACCCTGAAATTCCCGGAGCGTAAACCTTCTTAATTCGTGGCCAACCCTCAACATGGATGCCTCGTTTCTTCTTTAGCGCAAAAAGCAAACTGATATCTCAACCCGTTTAAAAGTAATTATAAAATTAAAAAAAAAAAAACTCCAAAATGAGAATTCAGTGCTTTTAAAATTAGAATTTGAAGCTTCGTAAATAAGGCCAAGGCAATAAATGTAATGTATCAGACAAATTATAACTTTTTTGGAATTAATAAAAAAAAAAGTTGAGATTTAGGTTAATTGAAAAATCCATAAATTTCGCAAAAGTATAAATAAATTTTATCTATTAAATTGATTTGAGCTATCGTGCAAAAGAAAATTTTATTTTTAAACTACGATAAAATAGTAATAACTCAGAAATTTAGCTGGTGTAAAAGATTTATAAAAGATGAATTTTATAAAGAGCGTATCTTTAAGGCCCCCCCCCCTTTTTAAGATGTTGACTTTATAAAATTTATGTAATAAATAAACTAATTTCCGTTGAATGCTAGAGTTAATTAATAGATAGCGATGCAAAAATGACTATTTTCTACTAATCACAGGGACATTGGCACGCTGTATTTTTTATTCGGGGCTTGATCTGGGATAGTTGGGACAAATTTAAGACTTTTGATTCGAGCTGAATTAGGACAGCCAGGGTCGTTAATTGGAGACGATCAGATTTATAATGTTATTGTTACCGCTCACGCTTTTATTATAATTTTTTTTATAGTTATGCCTATTATAATCGGGGGATTTGGGAATTGATTAGTCCCCTTAATATTAAGAGCCCCCGATATGGCTTTCCCCCGGATAAATAATATAAGATTTTGATTACTCCCCCCCTCATTAATGTTATTATTAATGGGAGGAATAGTAGATGCAGGTGCAGGAACCGGGTGAACAGTGTATCCCCCACTCTCTTCGGTAATTGCTCACGGAGGGGCTTCAGTAGATTTGACTATTTTTTCTTTACACTTGGCGGGGATTTCGTCAATTTTAGGGGCCATTAATTTTATTACCACAGTGATAAACATACGACCTGAGGGGTTAAAGTTAGAACGAGTTCCTTTATTTGTTTGATCGGTGGCAATTACGGCCCTACTCTTATTACTTTCTTTGCCTGTCTTAGCAGGGGCTATTACAATACTTTTAACAGATCGAAATTTAAATACTTCGTTTTTTGATCCGGCGGGAGGTGGGGATCCGATTCTTTATCAGCATTTGTTTTGGTTTTTTGGTCATCCAGAAGTTTATATTTTGATTTTACCAGGATTCGGGATGATCTCTCATATCATTAGTCATGAGAGAGGTAAGAAGGAAGCTTTTGGGGCTTTAGGGATAATTTATGCTATAATGGCTATTGGTCTTTTAGGGTTTGTTGTGTGAGCTCACCATATATTTACAGTGGGGATAGACGTAGACACTCGTGCCTATTTTACATCCGCTACAATGATTATTGCCGTCCCAACCGGTATTAAAATTTTTAGTTGGTTAGCAACTTTACATGGCTCTCAATTAACCTTTAATCCTGCCTTATTGTGAACTATAGGGTTTTTATTTCTTTTTACAATTGGAGGCTTAACTGGGGTTGTATTGGCTAATTCTTCTATTGATATCATCTTACATGACACTTATTATGTAGTGGCCCATTTTCATTATGTTCTTTCCATGGGGGCAGTTTTTGCAATCATGGCTGGATTTATTCAATGATATCCATTATTTACGGGATTTATAATAAATGATTTTCTATTAAAAATTCAATTTATTGTCATATTTGTAGGGGTCAATATAACTTTTTTCCCTCAGCATTTTTTGGGGCTGGCTGGGATGCCTCGGCGCTACTCAGATTATCCTGATGCATATGTTTGTTGAAACGTTATTTCTTCGTTAGGCTCCACTATCTCTTTAATTGGAATTATTTTATTTATTTTTATTATTTGAGAGAGAATAGTCTATAAGCGAGAGGTTCTATTTTCTTCTAGCCTAGCGAGTTCCTTGGAGTGGTTTCAAGAATATCCCCCGTCAGATCATAGATATTCAGAGGTTGTAAGTTTAAATAATTTTTAAGGTGGCAGAATAGTGCGGTGGATTTAAGCTTCATAAATGAGTGCATGCTCCCTTAAAAATTTCTACATGATCAAATTTAAGTTTTCAAGATAGAGCCTCTCCTCTAATAGAACAATTAATATTTTTCCATGATCATACACTATTTATTTTATTAATAATTACAATCATAATCGGGTACCTTCTTGCTTCTCTCTATTATAATAAATTAATTAACCGATTCCTTTTGGAAGGGCAAACGATTGAGGTGATTTGAACAGTAATCCCGGCTGTTACTTTGATTTTTATCGCCTTACCCTCTTTACGGTTATTATATTTATTAGATGAAGTAAACGACCCAACGATTACGTTAAAGGTCATTGGTCACCAATGATACTGAAGATATGAATATTCAGACTTTAATCAGGTAGAATTTGATTCGTATATAATTCCATCAGATGATCTGGAATTAGGCGGGTTCCGGTTACTGGAAGTAGATAATAATATTGTTTTACCCGTATTAACTCAAATTCGCGCCATCGTAACAGCTGCGGATGTACTACATTCTTGGGCTGTCCCGGCCCTAGGGGTTAAGATTGATGGGACACCAGGTCGGTTAAATCAGGTAAGTTTTTATTTAAATCGTGCGGGCTTATTTTATGGTCAATGCTCAGAGATCTGTGGGGCTAATCATAGATTTATACCAATTGTAATTGAAAGCGTCTCTGCAAAATGGTTCTTAAATTGAGTAAAGTCCCTATAAATAAAGGTTAAATTCATTAGAAAACTTTAGCAAGTAGTGGTCTCTTAAACCATAAAGGGTAGTAGTAGCTTCTATCTCTAATGGTTCTAATTTATTAGAGAAATTAGTTAAATTTATTAATATTAGTTTGTCAAATTAAAGTTATCTATAAGATATTTCTTTATACCTCAAATAGCCCCATTAAATTGAATTTTTTTATATTATATTTTTATTATGTTGTTTGTTGTAGTAATGGTAATAAATTTTTATAATTATTACTTAAAATTAGATTTAGGAGCAGTAGAAGCCACCGAAAGAACTACAAATCAGAGCAGTTTCTCAATTAACAGGGATTCTAATAATATTTGAAAATGATAAGAAATTTATTTTCCGTTTTTGACCCCTCTACTACTATTTTTAATTTCTCATTAAATTGATCAAGAACTTGAATAGTGTTTTTGATACTTCCTTTGGCTTATTGATTAGTTCCTTCTCGTCTTTCAGTATTATGAAATAATATTATTTTTACCCTTCATAAGGAATTTAAGGTTTTACTAGGGATTAATAATTTAACAGTGGGTGGGACTTTAATATTTATTTCTTTGTTTAGATTTATTTTATTCAATAATTTTTTGGGATTATTTTCTTATATTTTTACTTCTTCTAGCCACCTAAGAATAACTTTAAGCTTAGCTTTACCCCTTTGATTAAGATTTATATTATTTGGGTGAATCAATTATACTTCACATATGCTCGCACACTTAGTGCCGCAGGGAACTCCCCCCGTTTTAATACCCTTTATGGTCTGTATTGAGACTATTAGAAATATAATTCGTCCTGGAACCTTGGCAATTCGTCTATCAGCAAATATAATTGCAGGACACTTATTAATAACTCTTTTAGGGAATACAGGCTCAAGATTAAGAACGATAATAGTAAGAGGGTTACTTGTTGTTCAAATTGCTTTATTAATTTTAGAGTCAGCTGTTTCGGTGATTCAATCCTATGTGTTTGCAGTTCTTAGAACCCTTTATGCTAAGGAAGTAGTGTAAAATGTTAAAAAATAACCATCCTTTTCATTTAGTTACAGTTAGCCCATGACCCCTAACTGGGGCACTGGGGACTTTTATCACAGTGACTGGGATAGTAAAGTGGTTTCATTTCTATTCAACAGACTTATTAATAGTGGGGAATTTAATTATTTTATTAACAATATATCAGTGATGGCGAGATGTAATTCGAGAGAGAACCTTTCAAGGATGCCATACCGCAAGGGTAGTCTTAGGGCTACGTTGAGGCATAATTTTGTTTATTGTTTCAGAAGTATTCTTTTTTATTTCTTTTTTTTGAGCCTTTTTCCACAGAAGATTAACCCCATCAATTGAGTTAGGGATAATTTGACCCCCCAACGGTGTAATCCCATTCAACCCCCTTCAAATTCCTCTGTTAAATACTGCGATTCTTCTTGCTTCGGGGGTCTCTGTGACCTGAGCCCATCATAGTTTAATGGAGAGAAATTATTCTCAATCAATCCAAGGCCTTGTTATCACAGTGCTATTAGGGATTTATTTTACTATTCTTCAGGGATATGAATATGTAGAAGCACCATTTACGATTGCCGACTCAGTATACGGGAGTACTTTTTTTGTGGCTACTGGATTCCACGGACTTCACGTTATTATTGGGACAACGTTTTTATTGATTTGTTTACTGCGAACTATAATAAATCAATTTTCCCAATTCCATCACTTTGGGTTTGAGGCAGCGGCTTGATACTGGCATTTTGTAGATGTAGTATGATTATTTTTATATATCTCAATTTACTGATGGGGTAATTAATAGGGTTTTAATTTATCTATTATAAAAAGTATATTTGGCTTCCAACTAAATGGTCCTTATGGGGATAAATAATAATTTTATTATCTTTATTAGGGTTAGTGTTCATAATAATCTCTTTAGTTTTCATAGTGCTATCTTATGTGTTTTCAAAAAAAATATTTAAAAACCGAGAAAAGGAGACTCCATTTGAGTGCGGATTTGATCCTTTAGGGGTATCTCGGTTACCCTTTTCGTCGCGGTTTTTCCTAATTGCGGTCTTATTTTTAGTATTTGATGTTGAAATTGTTCTCTTATTTCCGTTAATTATTAGAATAAAATTGGCTATTATTTTTCCTTTTGTGCTATTATTGGCAGGGGGAGGGTTTTTAATTATTCTTTTAATAGGGCTATTTTATGAATGAAAGCAGGGGGTTTTACGATGAGCTTGAGATTGAAGTTTTAAAATATATAACTTGCATTTATAAGAAGCCTCTAGCGGCCAATTTCAAATCTTTATAAATGTTTATTTGGTTAAAGCTAAGAGAAGGAAGCGATTCATTGTTAATGAATAGACTGAATAAAATTCTAACCAATAAAATAATTTTATATAATGTAATAGTTTAATATGTAATGTACTACAAGTAACTAAAATTTAAGTACGTAAGAAAATTTTAATATTACTTTATAGCTTAGGTAGTTTAAAAAAAACATTATCTTTTCGGGATAAAATTAAATTTTTATTTCCCAGGTTAAGAGGAACGGATATAAAGCATTATAGATGTGTTTAGTTTCGACCTAAAAGAAAATTTTAAAAAATTTTTATCTCAATGGAATTTAAACCATTTCATGAAAGTTAGCTAGCTTTCAATATTTTAAATTTTTTAGATAAAAATTATTTAAAATTTTCTTTTAGGTCGAAACTAAACACATCTATAATGCTTTATATCCGTTCCTCTTAACCTGGGAAATAAAAATTTAATTTTATCCCGAAAAGATAATGTTTTTTTTAAACTACCTAAGCTATAAAGTAATATTAAAATTTTCTTACGTACTTAAATTTTAGTTACTTGTAGTACATTACATATTAAACTATTACATTATATAAAAATTATTTTATTGGTTAGAATTTTATTCAGT
>JAKCPI010006976.1:0-34361 GCA_023213315.1 Euborellia annulipes | reverse complement strand
ATCCAAGGGGCTTTTCCATACTACTTTTTCCATATACTAAAATATTTTTATCTATAGACTTATCTATTGATATCTTATAGCTAAAATCTTATTAAGTATTTCATTTTGACAAGTGAAAGAGATGAAAATGCTTTATATTATGGAACCTCATATTTTTTGAGTCAATAAATTTTTTATCTCCCTTAGGTGACTCATCATCCAAAGAATTTTCCCTCCTTTTCCCTATATGTCAGCATCCATCTTCATATCAAACCCCTAATCTACCAAACTAAATATAAATATATTTATTATTATTAGGCCTATCATTTATTTGTCATAAACTTGAATCATCCTCTGTTGGTACATTTACAATCGGCGTCACAAATTCCTTATGTGCTTGAGAGTGGATCCTTGAGTTTAGTCAACCAAATCGATATTTTTAAAATAAAAATCGTCTTTATTTTAATGCAACTGTAGGGGGAAAAGATACTTTTGAGACAACTCTAAGTATTTTGGTTGCCTAAGTTCAAGGCTTCACTTTCGAGCGCAGACTTTTCACTCCGTAACTCATTTATAATCTATTGAGCTTTCGGCCGGAATTACACTTACTTATTGGGCTGAGACTAGTGAAGTAGCCAAGATTTCGGTTTGCTTTAAGGTGGGCGTCTCGGGGTGCTAATTTTGGGAGTTTCCAGCGGCCACAATTTTGAAGCTATCGACCTCAATTTTTTTTTTTTTAAATTAAATCTATTCACTTATCTACAACTTATAGAAGCCCTTTTTTTGATTTTCGAAAAAATAATTTTTTTTTTTAGATTAATCGTATTAAATAAATGATATTTTTAAAAAAGGAGCTCTATAAGTTGTAGATAATTAAATTAGTAATCATTCTGTTAAAAAATAATTAATTTTTACCCTTAATTAATTAGCTGGAAACTTTAAAATGAAATGGAATAAATCCCTTGAATTCTTATGGGGAGAACTAACGCCATCTCTTGCCGCCTCGAGTCAATCGTGTTTTAACGGCTTTTCGAGACGCGCACCTCAAAGGGTTGGGTGGGGGGCACTTTGCATTCAGGTGATTAGAATAATGTAGTAATAGTCAGTATTCAATCAAGACAATGAATATAAGCAAGACCCTATCACTAGTCCGAGTAGCTACCCCCTTCATCACGTCACTGTGATCAGCCGAGTATGTGATTATTTAATAATCAAATAACATCTTCACTTTAACATTCTCTTAAATCCCCTTTTAATATCTTTTTTTATTTGATTCCTTACTCCTTATCTATAATCGTTTCCAATTTTGTAACATCCCTACAAATAGACTTGAAACTGGAACTGACTAGTTCATGTAATCTCTTCACTCTCCAAAAGTTTTACGGCCCATTAATAAACTAATTTGGCCCAGCACTCGGCGCGGATAATTCCAACATTAAGCTTTAATCGGTGCCTAGACTTCTCTCATCAATAATACGATAACCTTTTTTGGAGTTTAGGCTTTCACAGTTGTTATCATTAATTAATTTTCCAGTCATTCTTTGCCGAAAAGTGGTTAAATTTTACAAATAAACCACAGTTAAACCGAAAATAAAATTCTTTATAAATAATATAACCTATTAATTCTATAAGATAAAAATCTGGTGTGACTGGCGCACAACACACAACTTTCTCTTACCTTCGGCAATCGAAAGTTGTGTACTGTGCTTGTCACACCAGATTTTTGTGTCGACATGTATTTAGTTTCCGACAGTAAGGTACATTCGATTTTGAAGATGAAAATTTATAAGTAGGGGAAAATATTTATATTTTGTTACCATGGCAACCATTTCTCCTATCTTTTCTATGGAGTACAAGAGTAAAGTGGTCTTCAGAAGATTTCAATCACAAAATGAGAATATACATTTTATAGAGAATCTAAAAAATAATTGATTTTTGAATTTAAAAAAAAATCGTTGGAGCAAATTTTGAGAAAATCGAAAAAAACTGAAAAAAGTGCATCAGTAAAGTACTAGTACTCTTTGGTCGATTTTGTTCAAAAGCTTCGTGTCACGTCCCATGGGGGTGCCTAACTTAAATATAAAATTTCAACTTCCTAGCTCTTTTCGTTCTTGAGATATTTTGTTCACAGACAGACACACAGACGGACACACAGACAGACAGACAGACAGACAGACAGACCATGTCGCGAAAACCACTTTTTGGATTCAGGGGACCTCAAAACGTGTATATCCTTCAAAATCTCGACATCGAATTTTTGACATGAATCCAATACTTTCTCTCTCTATATATATTAACATATATATAGAGGTAAGAGAAAGTAAAAATTGTTTATTTTTACATTTTAATTATTCAACATTATTATCAAAGAATAAATTATTATACATGTCATTTAGCAAAAATTTCAAAGGCGCCTTGGGGGGGGGGGGGGGATTTCCGTGAGCATTAGATTTGGGAAGTGTGTAATATCCAAGTTCTCCTGTCTTCTTGGCCTTGCTGATCATGCGACATCCCCCTCCACTCCAAAAAAATTTTTCCACTGTGGCCCTGGCTATTAAATTTTTGGCCTCGTCAATAAATAACACTCACAGCTTTGTTAGATATATATCTCTATGACTTAGTTGAGTCCGAAAAGAATCGAGATGTTTTGAATTTCAAATATAATATATAAATCTCGAAAATATTTAATTAAATTTTTCACCAAAATAGTGACATTAAAAATTAAAATTAAATATACAAATTAAACACTAGGTTATTTGTTTCAAAGGTTTTATTAATTAAGAATTAACACTTGATACGTATTTCGACAATTTCTTGTCATCATCAGAAGTGATTACATTCATCTTCTGATGATGACAAGAAATTGTCGAAATACGTATCAAGTGTTAATTTTTAATTAATAAAACCTTTGAAACAAATAACCTAGTGTTTAATTTGTATATTTAATTTTAATTTACAAAATGTTTCAACGAGAACCAACGGTCGAAAGTTTAAATCTTATTAAAATAGTGACACTTTACCTTACCTGAAAAATTAGTTTTCCGGCCGGTATCTTCATCCATGGTCACATCACCATTTTATTAATATAAAAGGAGTAGAAATACCCCTGGCATCCTATAGAGGGGGGCAAAATTTCTTCTTTTATTTCATTTATTTTTAAAAATGATAATTTTTACTTTTGAAAAATAAAATCTTCTAAATTAAAAAAAAATTAAAAGAATAAGAAATTCCTTTTTTTTCAAATTTTTTCCAAAAATTTTTGATAAAATCACTAGCAAATTTTTTAAAATTTTAATTTTATTAAAATTGTGATTTTATTTAAAATTTTTAAAGTTTTATAGTAGATTTGTTTTTGTTTTGTGCTATTTGAACATATTAAATTATTTTAATTTTCTAAAAAATATTTTTTTGCTCCCCCCTGATTCAAATTCGTTCCGGCGCCCCTGCAAGTCTTGCATATAATTTTAGAATATAATAAAATATGATTATTTTTATTAAAAAAAACAATAATGCAGCCCCCACTGTACAAAAGAGAAAAAAATCAAGGAATAAATAAAAAGTCATGGGAATATAATAATGAATTCTTTATTTGATAATACTCTTAATTTGAGAGAGACACACACACACAGACAATATCATGGCCTATAATCCAATACAAAGTGGAATCGGGTATTTTTATCATTTCTTTTTTTTTCCAAAGAATAAAGGGCAGAAAAGCTAACCCCTTTTAAAAGAGATAGAAAGAGATTGATAGAGAGATAGAATCATCGCTTTCGTTTTGTTTTTGTTTATTTTTAGAAATACCAAAGTCAAGAAAGCTAGAGCTTCTTTGATATGCTCGTGATATGAATTTTTTTAAGGGGCTTCTACTTAGAAAAAAAAACTACCTTTAGGTAGTTTTTTTTTTTATTAAAATGATAATTCTATTTTTTTTTTCTGAACACATCAAATCGTCGTTATTTATTTATTTATTATTTTTTTTCTTAACACATATAAAATAACAATTATTTTGTGCCTGGACTAAAGATCATCTCATCATTTCTATAAAATTATTTATTTATTTTATTTATATATATATTTGCCATATAACGTTTTGGAAATATGTTACAGAGGGTGCAGGCGAAGGGGATTTTGTTGACTTATATATTATATATATATATTTATATATATAAACACACTTTTCTTTTGTGGTTTGGATTCTTTCATTTCAGGGATGAGCCGACGTGTTTTTTTTTTTTTTTGGCCGGAGTTGGGGACCATCTCGCTAGTTATTTATTGTCAATGACCGCGCGGTTTTTAAAAGTGTATCAGTCGGCTCATACCCGATTACATACGTACATCATCATCATCATCATACATTGTTAAATTAATTTATAATTAGTTTATCATTGAGTAGACTTCGGGATGAGAGTAGAATATTACTGGCAAAAAAAAAGAGATAGTACACTCATAAAGACTTTAATTATTATTATTTAATTAATACAATTCAAGCAGGATGCAGAATACTCTTTCCCTAGTATGGATTTCATTTCATTTTTGATTGGAGGTGAGGAGGCATCTCAAAACAAAGAAGCCGTTTATATTATTTGATTAGATGAGCCTAAATTTGTAACTTTTGAAGAGAAACTTCTTTACAAAATCTATTGATGGGTTACGAAAAACTTTCTGCGCTCTCCGCAAAGCCGCGTAGTTTAAAAGTTCAACAATGACGTCACCCGGGAACAACAAAAAGGCGGCTGTCCACTCAATATATTTATATCTCGTAAACCAATTAATACTAAATAAAAAATGCAATAGTGGGTCAATTTATTTATCCAATTTATTATCGCAACAGGCCCATAGCCAAGGGGAAGATATGGTCCCCTCCAAAATTCCGAAAAAATTATAAAACAGGGTTAAAATTCTTATTACCGTTAGAAATTATAAAAAAATATTTTATATTGTTTAAAATGTATTTATTTGGGTATTTGGTAAGAGTAAGGATATCCTCTCGGATTATCCGAACCGCACCCGAAAATTTTCTCACCCCTTGAACGAATATGAGCGAGTTTCACTTCTCTAGTTTGCAATATGAATACTCAGTTTATTGAAATAACAATACATAGGCCTATATTGAAATACATGTATTGAAAAAAAAAAAAAACTATTTGAATAAATTTTCCAAATAATTATAAATTTCTTATATTCATTTAATCATGCTCATTGATTTAAAAGAAAATGCATGATTTTAATTAAATTTTTTTTTTTGGGTTTGGCCTACAAATGTCCCTGTCTCCTCTATTGTTGTGAGGTAAAAAAACAATTGAATTTTATCCTCCAAAATGAGAAACGTCATCCACTAACCAGAGCGGATCCAGAGGAGTTTCTCGGAGGGGGGGGGGGGTAATTTGATGTGACTGGTCGCTCAGCACATCCCCCCCCCCCCCCCCCAATTTTTTCTTACTTTCGGTAATTTAAAGGTGCATTCTGTACTTGTTTACCATTAATTTTAAAATTTTATATTAAAAATAAAATTTTATTAAAAAAAAAAAAATATATTTTTCTCAAATCTCGGGGGGGGGGGGGTAGTTTCTCCCTATACCCCCTTCCCCTTGTATCCGCCCTTGTCCACTAAACTCGGGTACCACCTGACGGATTTTTTAAATACATGATTAGGAGGACTCAGGAACCACGGTGATTTATATATTTATATTTTCAAAATCCCATTCTCTGATAATAACCTTTAGAAGAATGGTATAGCTAGTTTATATAAAATGATTTCTTTTTTTTTTTTATTAAAATTAGCATCACGTCCAAAAGGTTTGGCGTAGTGCATAAAAAAAAATAAAACTATTTTGAATAATCAATAATAAGAATAAAAAACGCTTCCTGGGTTTTATATGACATCATCCATCTGCCTTTATAGGGGTAAGGGGGCGAAAATGTAATTTAATTCTAACAGAAAAAAATAACAATATTTTGTTTAATCATTGATTTTTAGAATAATTACGGACCTAATTGAGACATGCACCCCTTATTAGAAGTGTATTTTTGTTATATTTATTTTTAAACTCGTGTTTGAGTGACGTTTTCCCAAATTGGAGACATATTTTCACAACTCTTTAACAAGCGCTTCTGACCAACATTGAAAATATTTTTTTGCCTGGAAATATTTTTATTTTTTTCACTCACTGATAGGTTTTTATAAAATGAATTTTTAATGAGAGAGAGAGAGTGGTATAGGGCCAACACAGACACATACCCATACTAAATGACAAAATCAATCAATATTAAAGAGAGAAACGTTACAAGTCAACAAGTATCTACAAATTTTAAAGGCCGAGTTTTTTTAAAACAAGATTATTTTAATTTTTTTTTGCCAGTAAATATTCTTCTCTTGTCTTTTTATTTTTATTCTGGACTTGGTATTTTAATAAAAATAACTTATGTCAGCTCTAAAAATTATTATATTATTATGTTATCATAATTATAGAAGCAAAAAAAATGGATGGGAAATTTTTTTTTAAGAAGCATAGTTTTTTTTACTTTTTCTTACCCCTAATACGTAGCAGTGGCGTATCTAAGGAGAGGGGGTGCTGAGAAGGCTCTAGCACCCCCCCCCTTCGAAATCCTAAAATATCTAGAGTTTTAGCACAACTCTTAAATATTTCAGGATTGTTTAGATCAGGAGTGAACAACCTTTTTAATCAACGGGCATTTAATTTTAAAATTTTTTGGCGGGCCGCACATAAAGTTCATATACAAATTTTAATGGAAAATAAAAACAAACAAGAAAAGATCAGACAAACGAGAATTTACTTGAACTTTTAATGAGAAGAGAAATTAAAATAAAAAAATATTTATTTTCAATTTTAGAAATGCTTGGCGGGCCGCATAAACATGTTTGAAGGGCCCGCGGGCCGCGGGTTGCTCATCCCTGGTTTAGATGGTTTAAAAATGTTTCTAGATAGATAACATTTTAAAAAAATTTTCCGGGGAAGGACCCCCGGACCTCCCTTCCTGTTGGGGGGTATTCCAAACACCCAAATTCTCCGAATACCCTTCAGCCCCCCCCTTCAAAATAAATTTCTAGATACGCCACTAATACATAGTATAAATTTTAATTACAAAACAAGAAAACAAATGACAGGTTCTCCCCTAAAGTATAAGTGATTCAATTGTATTTAATGTCTTAATTTTCAACTGTATTGCTGGATTTTTTTATTTATCCTTTTCTAAATTATCTCAGGCTCATGGCAAAAATTGATGCTTCCTCCTGGGGAAGGAAACGGGAACCAAACTCAGTATTATTCCCATTCAAATCACTGTGTGACTGAACAGAGACAGAATTTCAGACTCAAAATCCCCCCTTTTCCAACTGAACAAAATCCAGCTCAACTTTTTATCTTGTTTGTTTAACAAAAAATTTCAAAGTGGAAGAAATGACGTAGTTGTTACTGTGATATCCTCACCTCTAAATTAAATTTTAAACAGAGACTTTATTGAAGCGTTAAAAAATATATTTGTGTAGCAAATGTCGGGCATATTTTTTTTTTTTTTATAATTCACAAAAGACAGTCTTTAGAAAATTTAATCCATCATATTTTGGAAGACCGTAAAGATGGATTTAATTCCCAAGTCCATTTTATTGTATTAATAATAAACAATCCGAAGTCTACTCTTTATTTTTTTAATACAGTGCTTTTTTTTTAATGATCGTATTCATAACAAACACACACATGTGTTATCAAATATAAAGTGATAATAAGAGAGGTGATAGGAAGATGATATGCATCAAAGGGGGAGAGGAAGGAGAGAAAGGGGGGAGGGGGGGTTGGACATAAGACAGTCAATTGGTTCTTAAAAAAAAAAAAAATTTCAGGGATGTCCCGAACCACTAAAAATTTTCTCATTCATACACAACAATCGGCACACACCCACACAGACGTACGCGTACACGCACACACATGAACACACGGTATGAATAAGAACTTGCATGTCAAGTGTCCAGTGCTTAATTAGGCACTTATTGTCATCCAAACAAGTCAAGAAGGGGGAGAGAGAGAGAGAGAAAAGAGGAGGAGGCCGGACGTCATACACTCACACTCATACATAACCAAAAAATAATCAAAGCGCGCAACAATAGAGCCTTATATAATACGTAATAATATCTTTTTATATATATTTATATACATTAATTCATGCACTCTATATACGAGAGATATACAATATAAAAGGTGATTCCAACCCCTTGTCTCTAATGACGTCACAAATTACCAGACAAGCTAATTTTTTTTTTTTTTTTTTTTAAAGCTAACATTATTTATTTTTATTTTATAAATCCTCACTATTTACGAAGAATAAAATTTCCGCCATCACGCTTTTCTATCAAAAAAAAAAATTCTACTAATTCGCGTTCTTGTGAAAAACACTCTTGCACATGCAAAACAGGAACAGGGATAGGGCAAAGAGGAGGCCATTTTTAAAAGAATCACCTTTTTGAACTAGTTCTCGTTCAGTTATTAGAACTTAATCGTTCACTTAAAGAGTTCTTATTAAGAAGGATGGGTCACAGGTTTGACGAAAATAATTTGAATTTTTTTCAAAAAATACTAATCTCTAGTGCATGCGCAAGATCATTTTTCAACTTTTAAGCTCCTTTTCTCCTTCAAGTTTTAAGAGTGAATTCGTTATTATTTTATTATTGGTTATCGAGCTAATGGAGAAGAAGTTTTCTTTGAAAATATTTTTTATTAACTCCAATTTTTTTTCTTTATTTCTCCAACAAATTTATTATTTAGTAGACTATATTATATGTAAAGAGGATATTTTAAAGTTCTAAGCTCCTTTAATTTTTGAATACCAAAATAAAAAAAAAAAAACATATTTCAATGAATTGAGGGCGAATTCCAGGAAGAGAGATTTTTTTTATAAATTCTTCTCATATGCATTACCAAGAATAAATAGAGATTTAGGCTGGGATTGTTTCAAACCCCAACTTCATATTTATTTGAAGTTTTCTTTAAAAACGCCTTATAGGTAGATCACCCAAATGACACAAAAGTCCAGAGGAAGGTAGATATGTCACCCTTAGACAGATAATAATAAACTCTCTATCAGATTTCAATAAACATGTTCATTTTTATAGAATTCAAATTATTATAAAGTAATAGCATAATTAAAATATAATCCATTATCTTATAATAATAATATTAGACTTTTTATGTTTCATTATATATAAAAATGATTGACAATGTCTAAAAAGATCCTTATTGTCTAAAAGACAACTAACTGTCTATCCCCTCTTCTGCGTGGATGTGTCAATTTGGTCACCTACCTAGAGATTTGAAGGCGTTTCGGTTCATTAATATTCATACCTATAAATTTTTTCACACTTTCAATATAAAGCATAAAGTCATTTAGCTTTCTATGCTTAAAATCTACTCTTGGTAAATAATTTTTTTCTCTTTCTCTATTAAAAAATATCCAAAAGAAGCGAACTTTTATATCCTCAATTATTTTTTTTTTAATTTTTAAAATAATATAAAAAATAAATCCGTACTCCTCAAAGCTCTTAAATATTCATATAATAAATAAAAGCGTGCACGAAGACGCGTGCATTAAAAAAATCACATTTAGAAAAATTAATTTAGAATATCGAGTTATTTATGTTTTTTTTTTTTTTTATAAGAAGAGCTTTTATTTATATACATTGCGTTACATTCCCCCAATCAAAGTGTGGCAAATTAATTAATAAGTATACACCAAATATTAGATATGTTTTATTTTATGATATATTGCTTTTTGTTAATTCTACTGTATATTGCTTCATTTTTTTTTTAAATTGGTTATTTAATAAAAAAAATTGAGCAAAAGAATTTTATATAAAACGCGTTATTTTATTAAAAAAAAAAAATTACATTTGTCTTTTTCATTGTTGTCAAAAAGAACATTTTCAAGATGGCGGATAGTGTTGCGATAATTTAACCATTGTTAAAAAGGTATATTCAAGTGACCTCTAAACATGACGCATTTTCATTGTTTGTATAAACAGAACTTCATAATATGAATAAAGTAATAAAAAATAAATTAATAGGTTTTATTATCCTTACATTTCAATTTATACTCAATTAGAGTTATTTTAAATTACACGAACTGTCCCAGAGGCAAATTTTAGGGTGGAGCTAGATCCAATTTTGGCTAATCCCCTTGTTTTAATAATAATATTAATATTTTATTTTCAAAATAAGACACATTTTACATGCCACTTATTAACGTCTGTTTTGTTATTTATTTGCTTTAAGGTTTTTCGACATCTAAGGCCATTTAGACCTCATCTGTATATTACCTATACGGTATAATATCCGCCATCTTGAATAAGTTTAGTGTCTTTATTCAATTTTCTCACCTGAAATATTTTAATTTTTCAAATAAAATTCGGTTTTATATTATTATTTTCTATATAAATAATTTATTAAAAAGATAAAAAAAAATTGTGATTTGGAGGAGATTATAAGCAAAATTAGACGTTATTTTTCCCCTCATTTATTTATTCTTTAAATTTCTTAAAATTCCCCATGCATCATTACATATTTTTAAACACAGCCAAGGGGAAAGTGATAGATTTTTTTTTCTTTCATTATAGATAAACGCTAGCAAAAAAAAAAGTAAGAAAAATAATTGTTATAAAAAAGCGTTAATAAATTCTCTCCATTTATTGAAAAGAATAATGTCAAATGACGTAGATTTTATTATATAATGACGTAGACAACAACATTATTAATTTTCATATTTACTTATAATTGGTCTTTTATAATCGATTATAGATATTATCTAGAAGTTTTCGCGTTATTTTGAAAAAATATTTATTCCCAAAAAATTTGGGCCTCTTGTTGTTTTATTGTTAATCCAGAGGTGTTCAGTTCTCAATCAAATCAAAAATCTAAATTGGATTTAAAAGAATTTATTTAGTTTATCAAAATTTGACTTTAAATGTAAATATTCAAAAAATGGCGTTGAAAGAATATATGTGTAAATACGGCCCTAATATATCTGAAATTGA
This sequence comes from Euborellia annulipes, assembly GCA_023213315.1. Lineage (NCBI taxonomy): Eukaryota > Metazoa > Arthropoda > Insecta > Dermaptera > Anisolabididae > Euborellia > Euborellia annulipes. Next base: position 23,341 of record JAKCPI010006976.1, on the reverse strand, counting down.
AACGTTAGAGCATTAAAATTACTCTTTTATAATTTTTTCATTTGAAAACAAAAATCTTATCGGATAACTGAAATTGCAATTAGTCAAGTAAAAATTAAAAAAAATATCAACTAAACATTAGCATAAAAATTAAAAAAAATAATTTTTCTTATGACAATGTTTCTCATACTCATATTCATATGAGCTTAAAAATTTTGATGGATAAACCCTATACTAGGATATGTTTGTGAATGAAATTTCTTTTCTCCGTTCAATTTTTACTTTAATTTTTCTTTTCCCACTTTTGCGAACAGATATACTGTTCATTCATAGTTTTTTGACTATAATTAAAATATTGAAAATATTAATTATTTATTAACTAGGTAGAGCCTTGTTTGAAAAGGATGGAATTTTTTCAATCAATGCTCAAATAGACTGTTCATTAGCCAGTCAATATATCGTTTAAGATAGCAAATTTGCAAGATATGTTTATGCTTAAGATTGGGCAAAATTGCACCCCCTGGAGTCGAACCAGGACCTCCACGCTTTCGCATCGGATAGTCCACCTGCCGCGAAAGCGTGGATGTCCTGGTTCGACTCCAGGGGGTGCACAATCTTAAGTACAAACATCTCGCAAACTTGCTATCTTATATATATTTAGTCAAAGAAAATTAAGAGGTTCTTATGGAAACTAAATTTTTTAATTCTCTATTAACGTCACTACTTGGGGAGTCTTCCACAATTACGTAACGCCTTTTTTGACATGTCACATTATAGAACTACCCCCCCCCCCGAATAAAATTTCTTATACAAAATTTACATCATTTTACCTTTTTACTTTTTTTTTATAGTAAATTTTTCCTCGTAACTCAAATAATCACTTCATTTTTCTCTGTTGTGAAAATAATTCGACCTTTTTTTCAAAAAATTTTATAAATTCAACTTTGAATTGTTATGTCACTCTTAGAGAAACCCCCGTGTCCCCATGTCAGAATTAGTAACGTTTTGTGTCCAGACCCCCTAACGCGTTATGTAATATGTGGACTACCCCTTGTTAGAAAAGTCTCCAATAGAAAATATGACGAAAAATTCAGATAGAATAAATGATGTTGAAATAAAATCATAAAAATTTTATGTTTTAACACTTTTTGAATCATAAGCTTTTTTGGAAGCAAAATTTAGAATTGGCCAATATGGCTGCTTTAATTTCGAGTCAGAAACCATTCAAGTAAAGTGTTAATTTGAAACAAATTCAGGAAATTCGGTGTTATTCTGTTTATAACTGATATTAACTGTTTTAACTTAATTTGGAGAAGATTCGTTCATTTAAAGAACTCTTCTCAAATGAACTAGATCTTATCCAAATAAAGATGATGATTTGAGTTTTAGAAATTTTCATTTAGTAAATTTCTAACTCGGTAATATTATGCAATAATTTGTTCGTTGTAGTATTATCGAATTCTTGTTTAGACGGTCTTTTTGCCAGAAGGTATCAACTTCATTTGGACAGAGTCTCGTTCAGTTAAATTCGTTCTTTTCCAGAGTTCTAACTAAAAAAACAAGATGAGTCTTGTCGAAATAAAGTTGAAACAGACTGTAGCTTCACTGAGTCTTGATATCATTAGGTGAAATAAATTCTTTGACTATCATGCTATATAATTTGATTGTCAATGTAAATGATCTACAACATAATCCATTCATGATATCCAATTTCAATTCATGTCAATAATAAATCAAAGCCAGCCATATTGGCCAGTGCAATTTTCCCCGTCCCCCCCCCCCCCCTCCCTGATAAAATAATCTTTAATTTGATCCGAGAAAAAATTAGAGAGATGGAAAAAAATGAAGCAAATATCATTTTAATAAATATAAATAAAACGAATATCTCTAGGATATTATTATTTTTTTATATGCTCTTCTCTTGATGATGCTGATGAAATCGTCTTATCAGATAATAGAAAAGGAGAGGAAAATAGAAGACATAAAATGTAATTTTATTACGCAAAACTCAAAAATAAATATACGAATTTCCTCTCCTCACATTCTTATCTATCAAGAAAAAAATTTTATTTTATTTTTTTTACTTTTTTTGCATAAAATTTTGAGCTCTCTCGTGTGTAATTGACTTTTCCGATATTCGATGTTTATGAAATTATTATTTTCATATTTTTCTCTTTAAAAAAAAAAAAAAAAAAACTAAAGTTCAGAATTTATCATTAGATTTATCTTGAGAAGTTTCTACCATAAGATTTTATGTCTTTTATTTTAGCCCTGAGTTATAGATTTGAGTTTGTCTGACATGACGGTTAGTCGATTTCCAAACATAACTCAAAACTACTCCAAACAACTGGTAATAATAGACATAAGTCCAGTTTAAGTTAAGACAATCCAAATTTCAAAACGTTTACATTTGAGCAGGAATGTCATTTGAGGGCTATATTAAAAAATAATACCTCTTTTGGGGATTTAAAACTCAAAACTCACTAAATTACGAATTACGCGGTTTCATACGTATAATACTATGAAATTTATTTAGTGGCAAGTTATCCTGCCATATATTTCAGAATTTGTTTACTGGAAGTTAGGCAACCAAATGATCGTCTCACTAATTAATCTATTAATTTTTCAGGATCGGACCTCTCAGTTGTTAATTTTTAGGGAGATTATACATCTGATGGTCCACTCGGGCAAGAAATTAATACTGTTGTGGTTATTTGGACTACCTATCTTCCAGTAACTAAACACTAACACAAACTACCAACTCATTTCTGAAATCCACCATACGTTTAGGACACAGTTATAAAGGATAATTACGGCTTGATTTGATTGATATTGATTTAGATCAACCAAAAATAAAATAAATCTAATGAATTTTCTGATTTTAGTTTTTTTTTTTTTTTAAAATATTCTTTTAGAAAGCAGTATATAAAGTGCATAAGCGAGTGTATATAATATATAAATATCTTTTATTGTTTGTCGTATGAGTTAGAAGAAAAAGAAGCGAAGCCATAGAGCGACAACAACGGTGGCGCAGCATCCAACATCCTTGGCCTCCTCCTGAGGACCAGAGGAGAGGGAATAGAGGAAATAAAGAGGAGGAAAGGGTGATGATGGAGGTGGCAACTTCCCGAGGTGAAGTTGCCATGCCGAAAGTCAGAGGGTACTTTGCTAACTTCCGGTCTTGAGTGGACCCTGAGAGCTGTGGCCACCTGGCAGCCTCACTGAAACACAATTATCATCAAAAACTTAAAAAAAAAAAAATAAATAAAAGAGAGGAAATTTTAATTAAACTACATGCAATGTATAAAAATGAATAAATTACAAAGTTTATAACTAGAAGTACTTTTCTCCCATTATATAACAACAACAACAACAACAACAACACAAGTTAAATTCATTCCTCTCCAGTTTATTTTTATAAAAAAAAATTCATAACTTTTATAAATTATTTTATTAATTGTATTTTGATGTGTGATGTGTTGATATTCTAATCAAAAAATGTCGCCAATGCTCTTTAAAAATACCAAAACATTGAATTATTCTTATTTAAGAGACAAGATGACTCCTAGGAATTCCGAGAATCTCAGACTTTTAAAGTGAAATTCTCTTTGAGACCAATGAAAGGTTATATTGGTTCTCAAGTCAATGGCAGATACGAGAAGGGATAATTAAAAATCATTTATTTTTATTATTTAAAACAATGTCAAAATCTTCTAGTTTACACCCAAGCTTATGGTTAGAAATTAGAATTTAATTTAATCTTTTGTGAGACGGAATTACAATGCCTTGATGCTGTGATCAGAATTAGCAGAGGAGATACTGCTCTTAGGAGTAATAATTTCCCCTCACAAATCAAAGGACCCAGATCTCATCACAGTCCTGAATCTGAAAAGATCATCATCCTAGATTACGTTGGATGAAAGGCATCGAGTCGAATTGGATAAAGGATTAGTAAGCTAGCAACAAGTGAATTTAGGTATACTTAGTTATAGGAAATGAAATAACTTCATGGGGTTCCGATAGATGGCCAGAGATCGGCAGAGTCTGAGATGTATGTGTTCGCTCTTCTTCTTCTTCTCTCCTCGCCTTGTCCCGGGATGCGGGGTCGGCGGACCTCACTCCTTCCCTCCAACCCTATCATACGTTTTTACGACCGGAAGAAATAGGACAGGCCGGCCCGTCGCACGGTCTGACGCTTGTTGAAAAGAGGAAGGAAGAGACAGACATTTAAAGAACTGAAGGACTGTCTGTCCCAGCTCTGGTAGCTCGTGGTCGCCATCCACGTACCCACAAGATGTGGGCCCCTGAGCAACCCGATGTATGTCTTCGCTAAATAAACAAATATCTTGGCTGGTGATCCTGTAGGATCCAAATGAAATAAGATGAATTTTAATATCCAATTTGATTTTATGAAAACAACTCTCTGGTCTGTATTTTGGTGATTTCTATTTTATCAACTCTCTATTCGGTATGTTGTTATAAAATAGGGAAAATTCATATTCGACTATAAAGTCGAATATGAATTTTATGGTTCGGCTAAGCAAATTTGTAGTTTTTGTACTTTTAAAGATGGGAAACAACGATGATAATGGTAAAAATCTTACCTAGACAAACCACTCGTCCTTCTGTCCTGACGAGAGGTCACTGTCACTGCCTGCCACTTTGCCTGGCAGTTGTTGGTGAGGGTGCATTGAGTGGCCGGCGCGCAGCTGCGTAGGCGCAGCAGCCGTTGCAGCGTGTACCCGCGCATCCAGCCCGCAGGGCGAAGCCAGTTTCCCTGCCGCGCTCTGTTCGTGATTGGGTTCGGGAACGCAGCTGCCGCCTTGCCGTCGGCCTCCGACCGCCATATCTGTTGCACTGCAGTACCTTAGCGTGACCGATACATCTTATTTCTAAATCTATTTTATATACTAGATAACTCTCTATCATCACCTAAATAATGATATTATATTGTCATTTTTTTTAAGAATTTTGTCAGAGATTTTGTCACGAAAACGTTCATCGTTATAGGTCGTAAACATTGTGGTATGGATATTTCAAGATCCTAACTTCTTAATTTGCGTCCTTAAAACAATGAAACATTTTTTGATAGATGAGAATTTATTGTTTCTTTTAACTTGCGAATTGAAGAAGGCCGAAAAGATTATGAGTATAAGAGGCGTCAAGAGCTTAGAAATATAATACCCTAAATGAATACTTGGCTTTATCATAATTAGACTTCCCGAGTCGAAATTTAGCTCCTACTTTTATTCCTCTGGCCCTGAATAGGTCCGATTTAGAGCACTGTAAGTCGACCTTGCTCCGACATTGAACCCTGAGTTCTTACTAATAAACCCTAATTGTTATTGGGTCCAACTTTGGTCTCCGAACTGGTATAAAAGGAAATTTGTACCATTTGGGGTTCAAAGTCGGACCTAATTTAACATGAAATAGATCAGCTTTGAACCCACAAGTCCGAAGACTACTAAAGGAAGCTCAATGTCGGACTTCAATTTCGCCTCGGGTTTCTACACTTCAACAAATAAAAATAGCAATTTTATTGTCCCCATTATGATAAAATTCAGTAATACATTTTCCTTCTAATTTAAAAACGGGTAAAAAGTTTGACGAAATCTCTGATTAATGACTAAACTCACCAAGCCATTAGGAAACTAGAAAAATTTTTCAGAAAAGGGAATCAGTGCATTAATTTTGGTAATGGTGAATTTTGCCAGAATAGAAACGTTTTCAAATATCAAATTAGAAGAAAAGTACAGCTCTAAGAGAAAAAAAATGTGTTTTATGTAATTAAACAATCCCACGTTTCAATCCAACAACAATATATATAGTTGATTCTCCAAATCGACTTATAATCTAAATAGCATTGAAACATAGATTGTAGAAATTTGATGTCTTTCTACTTCCTGGTATTTAGGCAACCCAATTGACAAACTCACTAATACACTTCTCAAAAACGGGAATTGTATCACTCTCAATTTATAGTTGAAATTTAGGAATGTTGTTTTGAGGAACCTTAAAACCTTAAAAAACAAAATTCTTTCTCTAAAATAATTTTGTTTTTTATGTTTGATTTTGAACTCCATGAAACCAGAAAATTTATTCAATTTTTAGTTTAGCTGAACGCGCATTTGTTAATTTTCCCTCGAAATTAGAAGCCGAAAACACGACTAGTGAATTAGTTTTTTTGCCTATCTATATTCCAGTAACAAGAGTTCTTCATACATATGTACTAAAAGTATTTCTGACTAGAACCTTAGCCAGGATTTTTTTTTGGATGGGGAGGAGATTTCAACTGGGTGAATAACCCAAACTAATTAATAACTAAGTCCGATTGAGCTCAAAAACTAATCAATCATAGTCATTCGCTTATTCTTTTATTCAACATTTTAGACACCAAATGTAATGAAAAAATGGCAAATATTGAGAACTAGAATTAGGTGGAATTTTAACGTTAACATAAATAAATCACGTTTGATTGAAAGCTAGTCAAGTCCAAGAACGCAAAGTAAATTCATTCTAACTTATTCAAAAATTTAAATAGTTTTTGGAAACAAAACGAATTGAAATATCTTAATTTATTTATAATACCTTGTTAAGTTAGATAGAGATTAGAATCTCACGCGATATTGCTCCTACAAAATGAATTGAATGAATAACAAAGATTTTAATGAAATTTAAATTGGGACTCACGTATTATTGTTTTAATTTAATTAGTGGGACTATTACATAAGAGACTAGTCTTTTTCCATGAATATGATAAAATTAACTTAGAGTTTTTATAAAAAATAGTAGAGACTTCCTGAAGGTATAATGACCAGAGTATTAAGAGATTAGTTTCCTCGTTAAGGTAAAGAATTACTTCAAAATTAGTGTGATCTACCATATTTCCCTAAATATTCAGTCTCGTTAGAATCCTATCGGAAATTTATAATTATAATCTGTTTTGAGCTGATGGAAGTGATTTTTACTTTCTCTCACCCTATATATGAAATATATAGAGAAAGTATTGTGATCATGTCAAAAATTCGATGTGGAGATTTTGATGGATATTCATGTTTTGAGGTCCCCTGAGTGGGTCCCACAAATTGGTCTCTATGTGTGGGTGTGTATGTGGATATTTTTGACCATGAAGGAAATGAGCTACGACGTTGAAATTTTATATTTAGGTTAGGTACCCCCGAACACGTGAAAATAAGCTTTTAAACAAAATCGGCCAAAGAGTAGCCTACTAGTACTTTACTGATGTACTTTTTTAATTTTTTTCGATTTTCTCGAAATTCGCTCCAAGGATTTTTTTTAAATTCATAGATCAAATATTTTTTAGATGCTCTTTAAAATGTATATTCTCATTTTGCCGTTGAAATCTTCTGAAGACCACTTTACTCTTTTTCTTCATAGAAAAGATAGAAGAAATGGTTGCCATGGTAACAGAATTTAAGTCTTTTTGTTTTTAGATTGAAATTCATATAAACCATTTATTATTTATATGGCCCTCGGACTTGGTGTAGTTGGTAGCGCGCCTGCCTTGTATACCAAGGGTCGAGGGTTCGGATCCCAGGCAGTCCGATGATTTTATTTAAGCCATTTGGGTACCAAATGGCTTAAATAAGAATGCCTGGACCCCACAAGGGCGGATACAAGGGGGGTAAAGGGGGTAATTACCCCCCCCCTCCCCCGAGATTTGAAAAAAAATACCTTTTTTCGCAAAAAAATTTATTTTTAATGTAAAATTTTAAAAATTAATACTTCAAAATTTGATTTGTATTTATATTCTGCCAATCAAGTACAGAATGTGCCTTTAAATTACCGAAATTATGAAAAAATAATGTGCTGTGCGACGAGTCACACCAGATCACCCCCCCCCCCGAGAAACACCTCTGGATCCGCCCTTGGGACCCCAATATATATATTTTCTTAATAACGGTTATCGTAAAAAGTCTTATATGGCCTAAGTTGCCGAAAAGACTGTGTGAATGGGAAAAAGTGCGTTTTTTGATAAAAAAAAAAAAAATCTGGTGTGACTGGCGCAAGCACACAACTTTCTCTTACCTTCGGTAATCGAAAGTTGTGTTCTGTGCTTGTCACACCAGATTTTTTGTGTCGACATATATTTAGTTCCCGACAGTACGGAACATTTGAATTCAGATGTAAAATTTATAAGTGCCCACGGGGCGTGGTGTAGAGGTTAGCGGTGCTAACCTCATATACCAAACGTCGCGGGTTCGGACCCCAGGCATCCGATGATTTTATTTAAGCCATCTGGATACCAGATGGCTTAAATAAAATGCCTGGACCCTAATATATATATAAATTCATAAATAACGGTTATCGTAAATGTCTTATATGGCCTGAGCTGCCGAAAAGACAGTGTGAATGTGTGTGTGAGTGTGAGTGTGAATGAGAAAAAAAGTGTGAATGTTTAAAAAAAAAAAAAAAAAAAAAAAATTTATAAGTATGGGAAAATATTTATATTTTGTTACCATGGCAACCATTTCTCCTATCTTCCCTATGAAATACAAGAGTAAAGTGGTCTTCACAAGATTTCAAATCGCAAAATGAGAATATACATTTTAAAGAACATCTAAAAAATAATTGATTTTTGAATTTTAAAAAAATCGTTGGAGCAAATTTTGAGAAAATCGAAAAAAACTGAAAAAGTACATCAGTAAAGTACTAGTACTCTTTGGCCGATTTTGATTAAAAGCTTATTTTTCCGGTCCCGGGAGGTGTTTAACTTAAATATAAAATTTCAACCTCGTAGCTCAATTCCTTCATCCTTAAAATTGAACACACACCCACACACCCACCCACCCACCCACCCACCCACAGACAGACCATGTCGCGAAAACCACTTTTTGGATTCAGGGGACCTCAAAACGTGAAGATCCATCAAAAATCTCGACATCGAATTTTTGACAGAATCCAATACTTTCTCTCATATATATATTACATATAACATAGGAAGAGAAATAAAAAAATATATTATTTGGATGCCCTTTTAAATTGTATATCAGTAATATTTTGTGAAAATTGTTTGAAGTACACTTTGCTGATGTAATTCAGTTTTTTTTTTTTTTTTTTTTTTTTCAAATTCATTCTTCTTTCCATAGAGCCAATGTTAAAATCTGGTGTGACAAGCACAAAACACAACTTTCGATTCCCGAAGGTAAGAGAAAGTTGTGTGCTGTGCGATCAGTCACACCAGATTTTATATAATAAAATTCCTAATTGCAAAAAATAAAATGATATAATTATAAATAATAATAAATTAATTTTTATTAAATCTAGTAAAAATAATATATGAATGAAATTAGCCATAATAAATGATTTGATTGTTGTTGGCGCTCGCAGCGCCAACGACGTCTTTCCTCCCGGCAAGTTGACCAATCAGTCTAGTGATGATCGTCGAGTTTAGAACCACACGATTTCGCGAGTGCCAAATGTATTGTGAATGTTTATTTATAAAGTGCATCAGTTAGTGATTGATTAATATCTCCGGGATGTGTTATGTGTTGAATAAGTGTTTGAAAATACCAAGTGGAGTTGCTAATGGTGTGCAATCACAACGGTGAGTTGAGATCCTTTTATTTAAGCAAATGGTCAAAAAGATGGCGATGTCTGTTTCGATTTAATTTCATTTTTAGTAATATCTACAATTATTTAGTGACATCTGACTAAATTTTTTTTTATTTTTTAATATCTAATTGCTTTGTTTTGATAAGACATTTATATTTATACATTCAGATTTCTTTATTCATTGAGTCCTATCAATTTGGGCAAAGAATATAATACAAGCCACACACACACGCCGACGCTTACACTCACACAACCGTAGCCTTTCGCGCGCCCGCGCTCACATACACACTCACACTAATACGCGCGCGCTTTCGGGCGCCCGCACACATACACACAGACAGTGGCGTATTCAGGGGGGGCCCAGGGGGGCCGGGCCCCCCAAAGCCTTCTCCAAAACAAAAAAATACCTATTGTTTTCCCTAATGATTTTTTTTTTTTTAATAATTTTTTTATTAACTCTCATTAATTCTAAAATCTAAAAAAAAACATATATAATTGAAAAAATCTCTAATATTTACGAATTTTGTATTAAAATTATTTTTTTTTTCAAGAAAAAAAAATTTTATTTTATTTGTTTTTTATTTCTCTTTAAAATTTCTCCACTTTAAGTTTCTTGGAGAAGGGGGGTTCTCCCCCCCCCCTCCGGGTGTTCATAAAACTTTTGGCCCCCCCCCCCCAAGCAGAAATCCCTGCTACGCTACTGCACACAGACAGACAAACTTATCATAAAAATTGAATTAAATTCAAAACTTTTTTTTTAAGATGAAAATTAATATAAATCAACGAAACAAAATCAACGAATCATTTATAGCAACATCGAACAAACAGTAAATAAAAAATCTGGTTACTGCCCACACAACTTTCTCTTACCTTCGGTAATCGAAAGTTGTGTTCTTGCTTCCCCAGATTTTTTTCGAAATATATTTATTTCCCCAATATATTAAATTTAATTCAAATTTATAAACATGAAAATATTTATATTTTTACCATCAACCATTTCTCCTATCTTTCCTATGAATAATATTTCCATTTTACAACGAATAACATTTAGAATCTAATATTGATTTTAATTTTAATCTCTTAGAGATTTTGAGAAATCGAAAAAACTATCATAAATATATTCATTTTTTTCGTGTTTTTATTTCCTCTATCATTCTTTTTTTACCCAACCACACACCCTTTTTTTACACACTCACATTATCTCTAAAAAAAATTCAATATATTTAAAATAGTAGAAATAATATTCCCTAAAAAACGAAAATCATTGTAGATGTATTAATTTTCTTTCCCTGATTTATTGATTTATTCATCGACTAGAAAGAGAGGGAAAACTGCAAGTGCAAGTGAGAGATAAAATCATCTGTTTTGAGCACAAAACCGGTTTGCCGTCTGGAAGGCTCTGACGTCACTCCGTGTTTTCTCAGAAGCAATAAAATTAAAATGATATAATTATATTCCCCGAACTAAAAAAATCGGCTCAATTAAAAAAAAATCTGGTCTGACTCGTCACACAGCACACAGCGCCGTGTTGTTACACCAGATTTTTTGTGTCGAGATATATTTAGTTTCCTATAGTACCTATTCCAAACTTGTATTTTAAATGTTGACTGCTTGAAATTAACTATAGTTTATATTTACATTTGGATATATTAGAAAGAGGGAGAGGATTCAATTGGATTCATTCATGAATAAAATAAAACAAAAAAAAATCCAACTCGATTGATATTTGATTGAAACGATAAGTAGTCAATTATTTAGGGGCCATTTCAGTGTTTGTAATCAATACCCTCACACACAAACAAAAACACTATCAGTGAATTTAGATTTAGAAAAAAAAAAAAAAAGAAGCAAAGACGAGAGTTATTAATTTAAAATAATTGTTTTTAATTATTATTTGTGAAAAGATTTTTTAATTGAATGCATTGATTGAAAAAATTCCATCCTTTTGAAACAAAGCTCTACCTAGTCAAAATATCTCAAGAACGATAAAGAGCTAGGAGGTTGAAATTTTATATTTAAGTTATACACCCCACCAGCTTTTGAACAAAATCGGTCAAAGAGTATTAGTAATTTACTGATGTACTTTTTCCGTTTTTTTTTTTTTTTTTTGTTTTTTGATTTTCTCAAAATTCTCTCCAACGATTTTGATTAAAATTCAAAAATCAATTATTTTTTAGATGCTCTTTAAAATGTATATACTCATTTTGGCCTTGCAATCTTTTGAAGCACGCTCTACTTTTACTTCATAGGAAAGATAGGGGAAATGGTTGCCATGGTAACAAAATATAAATATTTTTCTGTTTATAAAATTTACATCTTGAATTCTAATATATCGGCCGAATCTAAATATACCTCGACACAAAAAAATCTGCTGTGACAAGCACAGAACACAACTTTTGATTACCGAAGGTTAAAGAAAGTTGTGCGACCAGTCACACCAGGTTTTTTACATACCTCCAATTAAATGGAAAAGGGATAAATTAAAAAAAAAATTTCACTTTTGAATGATTTATTAAATATTTATTAGTAGATGATTTAATTTTGCTGACATGATTCAATAAAATTTAATAGAGAAAATAAACCCAGCGATTAGTTTCTACAATAAAATAATTTATTTTACTAATATTTCGGTGTCTCAAAATTTACAAACAGTGAGCAAGAATAAATTTGATGCAATTGCAAGGCGCAAGGGGGTCGAAATATTTGTAAAATAAATTATTTTACTGTAGAAAGTAATCGCTGAATTGCTTTCTTTATTAAATTCTAGTAAATTTAATAATAACCTCATAAGAAAATCCTTGTTTCTAATACATTTTCTATTTGCTAATATATAGCTACATCCCGGAAACCTTAGTTTTTGCGACTTTTGAATTATTAACAGTACAATAAATATTTATACCATCATCGGAATATTTATTGAGACTTACGCACGGGATTTAGGCAACCCAAATGGCACACGCCTGTATTGGGCAGAATCTTGACAAAACAGACCTTTTTCAAAAAATTCCATAAATTTTATTTAAGATTCTATTTTCAAGTTATAACAAAATAAAAATTATTCCCAAGTCTTATTAGATAAAAATAACTTAATTTAGTTTTCGAATTAAATTCCTAGGTCTGTTCAAAACAGGCGTGTGCCATTTTGGTTGCCTAAATCCTGTGCGTTAGTCTCAATACATATGCCGATTATGGTATGTTAATTATTACGCTAGCGATTTAAAATTTCACTATACCCGGTATATCTTTTCCAAGTTGACTATATGCAGCTTCTTTCGCCAATGACTGATGATAGGTCAATAAATCAATAAAAACAAAAAGTTTTTATTTTTAAGTTATATTATTGATGGTCAACTGCCTTGTACAAAGATCAGTTTCGATGTAAAAACATCATCCTCAGGACCTACAATTACTAAAACTTTTTGTTTTTATTGATTTATTGACCTATCACCAGTCATTGGCGAAAGAAGCTGCATAGTCAACTTGTAAATAATTATCTCGTCCGAATCAGTATATAAATATATTCTTTTCGCCAACCCCTTTATACACCTGTAATTCTAATTTTGATGTAATTTGACTTTCAACTCCCAGGAGGCATGTGCCTCAGAGCCAAATAATCTATCTTTCAGACTTCCATACGCCTCTCGAATTCCTGGGGGTTCGCGAACCACCGGTTGGGAAACAATGCTCTCTATCGATGAAAAACCAACGAGATTTCAATATATCGTTATTTCTTCCTCGGTTGACCAGTAGAGTAATTACTTAAAAGGAATTCTTGTTTACTTATTCACCTTAAAAAAAAAAAGAAATTTTTCCCTATTAAATTTAAGCTACGAATTCCGTCGGGGATGAAATTAATAATATTAAAAAAAGGAGAGAGATGGATTTTTTTTAACTTTTTTTTTTTAACTCATCCTTTAAAAGACTCGTTTAAAAATTTAAAACTCAACGAGTAACGGAGTGAGAGAGGGAAAGAGATCTTTCTTTTGTAGTAATTTTAAAAGTGGATAATAACTCTAAGTGTGCAAATTACCTATAGAATGGGTAACCCTTTAAATGATCAAAGGCCCCTCCCCCCCCCTCATACCCTCTGAAATGGGCGCAGTGGATAAATATTCTCTCTGGGGAGAATTATTAATATAAAACAAATAAAATACAAAAATAGAGAGAAAAAAGAGACGGTTTAATAATTAGAGTGGATAACATTGATGATAAAAAATCTGGTGTGACTGGTTGCACAGCACACAACTTTCTCTTACCTTTGCTGATAGAAAGTTGTGTTCTGTGCTTGTCACATCAGATTTTTTGTGTCAACGTATATTTAGTTTCCCACTGTACGATATATTTGATTTTAAGATGTAAAATTTATAAATATTGAAAAACTTCCTCTTATATTTCCAAACAAGTACAAGAGTAAAGTGTGCTTCAAACAATTTCAAGGGCAAAATGAGAATATAGGCCTACATTTTAAAAATAAGTAATATTTGAATTTTAATCAAAATTGATGGAGAGTGAATTTTGAGAAAATCAAAAAACAAAAAAAAAAAAAAAACTGAAAAAGTACATCAGTAAAGTACTAGTACTCTGGTCGATTTTTTTTTTTAACATTCACACTTTTTTCTTCATTCCCCCCCTACACCAGTCTTTTCGGCAACTTAGGCCATTTAAGACTTTTAACGATACTCGTATGTTTAATATATCTATTGGGAGTCCAGGCATTTCTATTTAACCCATTTGGTATCCAAATGCCTTAAATAAAATCATCGGACTGCCTGGTGTCCGAACCCGCGACGTTCGGTATAGAAGGTAGGCACGCTACCAACTACTCCAAGCCCCGTGGGCGATTTTGTTTAAAAGCTTATTTTCTTGCCTCAGAGGGGGAGGGGGTGTCTAACTTAAATAGAATATAGTGTGACTGGTCGCACAGCACACAACTTTCTCTTACCTTTGGTAATCGAAAATTGTGTTCTGTGCTTGTCATACCAGATTTTTTTGTCGAGACATAATTAGTTTCCGACAGTACGGTACATTTGAATTCTAGATGTATAATTTATATGGGAAAATATTTATGTGCTTTTTTGTTACCATGGCAACCATTTCTCCTATCTTTCCAATGAAGTACAAAAGTAAAGTGTGCTTTAAACAATTTTGAGGGCAAAATGGGAATATACATTTTAAAGAGAATCTAAAAAATAATTGATTTTTAAGTTTTAATCAAAACCGTTTAGAGCGAATTTTGAGAAAATCGAAAAAAAAAATCCAAAAAACTGAAAAAGTACTAGTAGCTCATTGGCAGATTTTGTTTAAAAGTTTATTTTCACTCCTCAGAGGGGTGTCAAACTTAAATATAAATTTAAACCGCGCAGCTCAATTCCTCCATGCTTTAAATTGAACACACATACAGACAGACAAACGTTGCGGAAACCACTTTTTAGGGGACCTCAAAACTTGTATATCCATTAAAATCTCGTCATCGAATTTTTGACTTGACTTTTTCTCTCTATATATACTGTATATATTAACTTATATAGGTAACAGAAAGTAAAAACAATTTTCGTTTCGGTTTTAAATATAATAATATACTTTGATTTTTAGACATACAGATAAAGCGCCTTTTCTTTCGGAAAATGCACTCTTACCTGAACAATTTATAAAATTTAATAAATCTATTTAATAATAAGCCTATATATAAAGAGAGAGGTAAAGTTACAAATCCCGAAGATAAGGGTTTATCTAATTATTATATATTTAACCCTCCAAACATAGCGCCGAATGGGGGGGGACGGGTAATCCCCCCTCATCTACAGGGGGGCGGGGGAAATTTCTTCTTTTATTTATTTAGTTTTAAAATGATATATTTTAAAATTTTTTATTTAAATTTAAAAAATTAAAAAGTAAAAATTTTTTTATTTTATATAGACCTATTGTATTTCTAAATTCTAAATACATTTTATATAATTAAAAAATAAAATTTAGATAACATAAAACTTGAGACTTTATGCCTTGGAAAAAAAAAAAATTAAAATAAAGAAAATTAAAAATATTTATTTCCTTCAAATAGTAAATAACAAATCTACTATATAGCCTAAAAAAAATTTTATTAAATAATTTCATCCCAACCTTTTTAAAATATCTACAAATCGAAAAAATTTTATTTTAAAACCGTTTTTCCAATCTGTTATAGATATTTTAAAAGAATATGAGTTTGTAGAAAAAAGGTCAAAAGAGAATTTGATTTTTTAGGGAATTAATTCCTCAACTAAATCTTAATATTTTGTAATAAAATACAAAAATCTTAATCAAAATCAAAAAATTATTTCCTAACCTGAGAAATATTCTAAAACTACTTTTATATCCCCACACACAACCCTACCATTTTCTATGTTAAGAAGAATAAAAACATATCTTCCCACAATACCAAAACATTAAATCATGTATCATAATAAATACATATCCAAAATCTAGATGAAATAGATATCCAAAATACATCTACATTTATAAATAGTAATACTTTAGAATTCAACATTTTCAAAATTAAAAAATAATTTCATATTTATAAATAATATTATTATTGATATATATATATATTTATATAAATAAAACCCCACACACCAACTTCCTACCCTTCAAGAAATTCCCCAATTTTCAATATATTTATCCCATACACCTAGTTTCAAACTAAATTATCTAAATTTTATTTTCAAAAATTTTAACTCATATTTGATTTTCACAATAAGATTCGTAAATAAATACAAAATTTCATAAGAATTAAAAAAAATTTTAAATGCGTAAAAGTTCCAAAGGGACCCCCCCTTTTGAATCGAAATAACATCAAACCTATAGGAAATAACATAAATCGAAAAAGGAAAAAATTTAAAACCTAGAAAGAAAATATTTTGTGAGAAAATTTTTCCAAAAAAAAATTTTAAATAATAATTATTTTTAACTAATAAAAAAAAAAATTTAAATTACAAAATTATTTTCTACTTTAAACCAAGAAAAGAAACAATTTAGCAAACGAAAATAATTTAAAGAACTAAAAAATAATTATTTTAATTTAACAAAATTAACAATTTTAAAAATCAAAAAAACTAAAAAGACAGTAAAATAATTTTTTTATAATATTTCTTAACTAAATATAAAATTTCGCCTACCAATCCTTCATCTAAAATACCCACACACACACACACACACACACACACACACCAAGAAAAAACCTTTGACAGGGGCCCAAAACGAACACAAAACCGCACAATTTGCAGAACCAATACTTTCTCTCTATATATATATTACATATATACATAGGTAAGAGAAAGTAAAAATACAACAAAGCAACCCACCCCCCCCCCTCCCCCCCCCCCCCCCTCGGGGGGCCCCCCCCCCCTCCAAACTTTGTTGTACTAGTTGTTGTTATTAAACTTTAAATTTTAATAATACACTAAGCCTTGTGTGTGTAGACGAGAGAGCTAAATAATATTAGCCTTCTATAGAGAATTGTTTCTGAGTGAAGTGAGCTGTTGAAATTTCGATATCCAACCATTTATTAAGAAAATAAAAAAAAAATTATGTGATCCAATTAAGAAGCCAATAAAAAATTTCTTGATAAATCTTGGATTCATACGAACATAGAGGAAAATTTATTAGAATTCATAAATCAACTTTTTTTTTTTTAGATGCTCTATAAAAAGAAAGCTTTAGTGTGCGTGTGCCATTTGGGCTGCCTAACTACCGGGCTTTAGTCTCACTACACTTTACTGATGTAGTATTTCAGATTTTTCAAATTTATTTTTTGGCTCTTCCTTCCATAGATCCAAGTTAATTCGTACGGAGATTTGCATGTAAATTTAGATTCAAAAAGGGAACTTTTTGCACATTTAAAAATTCTTATAAAATTTTGTATTTATTTAGGATTCTCTATTCAGTATATGAGATTAAAATTTTGAGAATTAACCTTAGTTTATTTCAGGGAGTCAACATTTAAAATTCACAGAGGCTATGGAAATTTTGAATCACTTGACTTTTTTTTGCTTTTTACTTTCTCTTACCTCTATAGCCTTTATGTTTATATATATAGAGAGAAAGTATTGGATTCATGTCAAAAGTTCGATGTCGAGATTTTGATCGATCTTCTCATTTTGAGACCCCTGAATCCAAAAAAGTGGTTTTCGCGACATTATCAGACTGTGTGTCTGTGAACAAAATATCTCAAGAACGAAAAGAGCTAGGAAGTTGAAATTTTATATTTAAGTTAGGCACCCCCTCCCCGGGACGTGGCAGGAAGCTTTTGAACAAAATCAGCCTAAAAGTGGTAGAACTTTCTGATGGGGTTTTTCAGTTTTTTTTTTCGATTTTCTCAAAATTCGCTTCAACGATTTAAAATTCAAAAAGCAAATTGCTTTTTTTTAGATGCTCTTTCAAATGTATATTCTCATTTTGCTCTCAAAAATTATTGAAGCACACTCTACTCTTGTACCTCATAGGAAAGATAGGACAAATGGTTTCCAAGCTAACAAAATATAAAAATTTTCCCCTGTTTATAAATTTTACATCTTGAATTTTAATATATCTAAACTAAATATATCTCGACACAAAAAATCTGGTATGAGAAGCACAGAACACAACTTTCAATTACTGAAGGTAAGAGAAAGTTGTGTGCTGTGCGACCAATCACACCAGATTTTTACTTATGAAATGCAAGTGGTCAAGTTAACTAAGGTGCTATGGGAAACTAAGTATATCTCGACACAAATATTCTGATGTGATAGCACAAAACAATTTTCGATTACCAAAGGTAAGAGTAAGTTATGTGCTGTCCGTTAGTTAAATCACACCAGTTTTTTTTTTATAATTCGTGACTGAAAAAGAGTGAAGTCCCTTGACTTAGTGTTTGAACGCAACGCCGAACAAATCTATATTTTCCAAACCACAAATGTCAAATTGATTGATATCACCCCCCCCCCCCCCGCCCTGAATTATTATCTTGTTTTAATGAAAATAAAAAAAATGTGATTGGATTTTGATTTAAAACAAAATAAAATAGTGTTGTGAAATAACTTTGATAACTGAATGTTGTTATAAAATAAAAATGAACAATTTATAATCATACTTTTTTTTTTTATCTATTATGTGTGTGTATATATAAATATTGACAATCCCCACTCTCTATCTTGCATATTGATTGTTGACAAAAATATTTTTTTTTTTAAAGAGAGGGTGGAGGGAAATGAATTCATGCATAAAATTGATCGTTAAATTTAAGCCAAGTTTGTGAAATTATAATTAATTGGTTGGTGGGGGAGTGATAGTAGTGATAGGAGTAGTCGCAGTAGACACTTCGCTAACTGACGACCAAGCAAAATTAATCTTTGAACAAATAATAATGAAAAAAAAAAGAGAGATTTTGTTTGTTAAAAACAGGCGAGGAATTTCCAGTTGGTTGGTCGTTGCTAAATTACATTCGCACACACTTTTTGTTATTGATAAATTCATAGGATAAAAAGCTATTCGTTAGGTCGTCATTACATTGGGTAGCCTCTAGTTCTTAGTTTGTAAATAAAAATTTTGTTTCATGATCACAGCTTCGCGTATTATTTAAATGCTACAGTAGTAAATATACAAGAATTTTTTATCTTTTTACCCTCTTAGGGCATTTATAACATTTTTATTAATAAGAGGGTAGAAAACGAAAGATTCAGCTGTTTTTTCTTTATTTATTTAATTCACACAGCTTAAGTTTCGGTTCCTTGTTTGAACCATCTTCAAAGCTGGCGAAAAGTCATTATGAAAGTGTCACAGTGGATAACCAATGAAGTACGTGGCACCGCAATGAAGTACGTGGCACCGCAAACACCAGATTTTTTGTGTACACATATATTTAGTTTCCGACAGTATAGAACATTCAAATTGAATCGTTTATTTCAGAAACCACCTAAGTGCGCTTTTTTCAACTTTCGGAAAACTAAAGAAAACTGTTTTGCAGCTTAAGTATAGATCTAGTCTGTTCCAAATATTTTTTTACCAAATCAAAAACATGCTATTGGGATAATCTAAAAGATGTATTTTAATATTTAAATTGTACAGTAGCCCCAAAAACACATGATATGAAATTTTGTCGCTTAGGTGGTTTCTGAAATAAACGATTCAATTTCAAGATGTAAAATTTATAAGAAAGGGAAAATATTTATATTTTGTTACCATGGCAACCATTTCTTTTATCTTTCCTATGAAGTATAAGGAAAAATCTGGTGTGACTGGCGCACAGCACACAACTTTCTCTTACCTTCGGTAATCGAAAGTTGTGTTCTGTGCTTGTCACACCAGATTTTTTGTGTCGACATATATTTAGTTCCCGACATGACAGTATGGAACATATGAATTCAGATGTAAAATTTATAAGTATGGGAAAATATTTATATTTTGTTACCATGGCAACCATTTCTCCTATCTTCCCTATGAAATACAAGAGTAAAGTGGTCTTCAGAAGATTTCAATCGCAAAATGAGAATATACATTTGAAAGAGCATCTAAAAAATAATTGATTTTTGAATTTTAAAAAAAATCGTTGGAGCAAATTTTGAGAAAATCGAAAAAAACTGAAAAAGTACATCAGTAAAGTACTAGTACTCTTTGGCCGATTTTGATTAAAAGCTTATTTTTCCGGTCCCGGGGAGTGTTTAACTTAAATATAAAATTTCAATCTCCTAGCTCAATTCCTTCATGCTTAAAATTGAACACACACAGACACACAGACCATGTCGCGAAAACCACTTTTTTGGATTCAGGGGACCTCAAAACGTGAAGATCCATCAAAATCTCGACATCGAATTTTTGACATGAATCCAATACTTTCTCTCTATATATATATATATTACATATATACATAGGTAAGAGAAAGTAAAAAGTGATCTTCAGAAGATTTCAACGGCAAAATGAGAATATATCTTTTAAAGAGCATCTAAAAAATTGATTTTTGAATTTTAAACAAAATCGTTGGAGCAGAATTTTGAGAAAATAAAAAAAAAAACTGAAAAAGTACATCAGTAAAGTACTAGTACTTTTTGTCCGATTTTGTTTAAAAGCTTATTTTCACGCTCCAGGGAGGTGTCTAAAGTAAATATAAAATTTCAGTGTAATAGCTCAATTTCTTCAAGCTTAAAATTGAACACCCACAGACAGACCATGTCGCGAAAACCACTTTTTTGGATTCAGGGACCTCAAAACGTGTATATCCATCAAAATATCGACATCGAATTTTCGATATGAATCCAATACTTTCTCTCTCTATATATTAACATAAATATAGAGGTAAGAGAAAGTAAAAATATTGATTTTTTAAAGAGATTTACGGGAGCGCCTGAAAGTTATGCAAACGGGAGGGATCTATTTCAAATATGGTGGCCTATGACTAAAGGCGCGTTCTCAGGAGTCAACTTTTGATGATCAATTTTTAGTTGGTCAACTAAAGATTAAACTCGAATCACTTTTCGTTCAGACGCGTCTAGACGTCTAGACGTTTCAACTGAAATGGATCAAACATTTCAGTATTTGGCATGCTTTTGAGGGTAGCGGTGCACAAATAGAGGAAAGACAAACTGAACACTGAAAAAAAACCGACCTTGTAAAATTAAAGTGAAATCCTTTTAAAAATTTTCAACAAACCTTCCCATAAAATTAACAAATTTTCCTTTTATTTTTACAAGAAATCGCCTCAAGTTCTATTTGACAAAATCATACCGTAAAAATGAAAAAATTTCCTTTTATTTTTACAGGAAATTCCATCGAGTTCTAATTCAATAAGAAATCCTGTAAAATTGACAAGGTTTCATTTCATTTTTACAGTATAAACCTTTAAATTCTTATTTTCTAAGAAAAAGGCAACTCCCTCTCTACCTGCCTACGTACCCATTGCTTATTCTAACTCAAGCTCGTCATTCTGTCTTAGTAGACGGCATGACTAGCTTGAGTTAGAATAGGCGAATTTTCTCTTCCAGATATATTCTTTGAATATTTTTTGTGAAATCCGTGTTGATATCTTCTATCATATCATATACTTTTTTAATTTTGAAAAATATTTATACTTTTTTATTCATGGCACGTCTAACAAAATTTTCTCTGTGTCCTGTTTTTTATTTTAAATTTCGTAGATATTATGGCAAAAAAACCAAGGTACGTCTAAAAATATATTATGATTTTCTTTTAATATATTATTTATAATAAATTTTGTGCTTGACTTGCAGGACTTCAATGAAGACTATTTAAAATTATATCACATGCTAATCGAGTGGAATTTAGAAGATCTGTTTCATATATTAAAAGGTAAATATAATGTTATAAACAAAAAGTGAATTGTATCAAAATATTATATATTGTTTATACAAATTATTATTTTTTTTTTTTTTTTTTTTTTTTTTTTTTTTTTTTTTTTTGTAAAAAACTTTAATATTCTTTTTTAGGCTGTCGGCCATTGACATGAGTGAAAAAAGGGTCCTTTCAAATAAAATTCCTTATTTCCAGTAGACAAAAGAAACGCATACAATAGAGACCCAAGGGGTTAATAGCTTCTGGCTCTCTTTACCAGTCTTACTTTACCTAGCCGACCAAGATGCGTCAACCAGTTAAAATAAAATATAAACAAATTTTTATTTTATTTTTTTTTTATTTGTCTCTTGGCATAAACAAATTTTGATGGAATTAAAAAACAAACTTTTTTTCAGAATTCATAATCGAAGATTCAGCATCTACAATTGAACAATTCATCATCTATGGTTCTGAAAATAACATTTCAATTGCTTTTTATATTTTAATATTGTTTCAAAAATATTAATTAATATTTATAAAATAACACATCTTGAAAATACATTTCAAAAGTATTTATTTATATAATTTTGGTGTACATTACAACTGAGTTGTAATTTTTTTGTATTTAACTCCTAGAATAAAAAAACATTTTTTATGTTATAATTTTGTAAATTTAATTTTTTTTTTCACATTATTTTCTTTATCCAAAGCATTCCTTTAAAATTATAAGAATTCCTGTCAAATTGTTTTTGACAAAAAATCATTTTAAATTGAATTTATTTCAATCTACCACAGCTGGTCGGAACACAGGAGGATTTGGGCGTGTTGATTAATTAAAAAAAATTTTTAATTATTTTTTTAATACTGGTACATGTTTAATTTTTATCAGGTCAAACGTATGCATTATCTTTTTACGTTTGACCTGAGAAAAATTTAACATGTATTTAAAAAATGATTAAAAATTTATTTTAATTAATCAACACGCCAAAAACTGTGTTCCGGCGAGTGTAGCTGTTGCAGATTGAAATAAATTCAAGAATAAACCAGAATGAAATAAAAAATAATTTTAAAATTACAAGAAATTTAATAAATTTAGTTTTAATAAAATATCCTTTAAAAATTACGGGAAATCCTGTCAATTTCGTTTCAACAAAATTTCCTTTAAAATTTACAGGAAATACTGTCAATTTCGTTTCAACAAAATTTCCTTTAAAAATTACGGGAAATCCTGTCAATTTCGTTTCAACAATTTTTCCTTTAAAATTTACAGGAAATACTGTCAACTTCGTTTTAACAAAAATTCCTTTTAAATTTAAAGGAAAAATGGTCAGTTTTTTCAACAGGAAAACCTTTTGAAATTATAAGATGCACCTTCAATTTCGTTTTAACAAGGTATCCCATTGAATTGACGAGAAACCTCATTGACGCATTTTCATTACGGTTTCGGAATGAATTGAAGGGATTTCCATTGAATTTACAAGGTTTTTTTTTT
>JAKCPI010006975.1:0-60003 GCA_023213315.1 Euborellia annulipes | reverse complement strand
TACACTTTTAAAGATGTTGGAGACGTTTAAGGGGGAACGGATCCGAAGGTGTTACCCATATTTTTCCCGATAAGATGGCGTTGTGTGTCATAAAAAGTATGCTCAAAAATCAAGTAATTCAAAAATTTGCCAAGAGATGTCAGAATGGTAGCTAATAATATTTAATGCATTTGGTTGATTTTCATTGATCTTTTAACAATAAATACATTATAAATGTTATTATATATTATGTATCTTTTATAAAAGCATACAAATATATAAATATAGGCCAGATATAGGGTAATAGGGGATCCGCTATTAGACTAGCCTGCCATCTATTGCAAGAATGCTGAACTAATTTGACAGTTGTTTTTTAAATAAATCATCTAAGCTTATTTTAAAAATTTCTTAACTAATAATAATAATAATAACAATAAATTCATTTTTAAATTTAAAAAAATTAAAGATTATTGGGACAGATTGTTTTTTTGTATTTGCTTGATAACAAAAAAATTAATTACGATAATTTTTTAATAAGTCATTAAAAAAATTATAGCTCGATGTCTCAATAATCTCTTATGAATTTAATTCATTTAAAAAAAAAACGCATTGAAAAATTCCTTATAATAGTCTAGTTTTTTTAAGTACGTTTAGACGTCGCTCCTGAACCCCCTTAAAACGTCATACATGGTCTGATTCAAAAGACACTCTAAATAAAACTTATGTCGAAATATGTTTAAAAAAAAGTGTAAATATGCAACTTTATGCAATATTAACCAAATATGCAAAAATATGCAATATATAACCATAGTGCCAAGGGGGCATGATTCGGATGGAAAATTGGTTTTCCGGGACGTACAGTGAAGGACAATATTAAGTCCCACCCATTCTTTTTCTACTCGTGATTATTTCATTGTTTTTAAAAAAATGTAATTATTTTAATGGAAACTTTCAGGGTTCAAACCTAGAAAATTTCCAATAAAGATTTTCATTTTCTTTTATAAAAAATCTGGTGTGACTGGCGCACAGCACACAACTTTCTCTTACCTTCGGTAATCGAATGTTGTGTACTGTGCTTGTCACACCAGATTTTTTGTGTCGACATATATTTAGTTCCCGACATGACAGTACGGAACATATGAATTCAGATGTAAATTTTATAAGTATGGGAAAATATTTATATTTTGTTACCATGGCAATCATTTCTCCTATCTTCCCTATGAAATACAAGAGTAAAGTGGTCTTCAGAAGATTTCAATTGCAAAATGAGAATATACATTTGAAAGAGCATCTAAAAAATAATTGATTTTTGAATTTTAAAAAAAATCGTTGGAGCAAATTTTGAGAAAATCGAAAAAAACTGAAAAAGTACATCAGTAAAGTACTAGTACTCTTTGGCCGATTTTGATTAAAAGCTTATTTTTCCGGTCCCGGGGGATGTTTAACTTAAATATAAAATTTCAACCTCGTAGCTCAATTCCTTCATCCTTAAAATTGAACACACACCCACACACCCACACACCCACCCACAGACAGACCATGTCGCGAAAACCACTTTTTTGGATTCAGGGGACCTCAAAACGTGAAGATCCATCAAAATCTCGACATCGAATTTTTGACATGAATCCAATACTTTCTCTCTATATATATATTACATATATACATAGGTAAGAGAAAGTAAAAAAATGAAATAATCACAAGGTGGAAACGCATGGGTGGGACTTAATATTGTCCCTCTCTGTACATGTTATCAAATAGAATATCCAATTGCTTAGGAATCCGGGCTTTATTCATAAATAATAAATCAATGAAATGACAAGAAGAAATTATTGTTATTTTTTTTTCTCTAATTCAAATGATGATTCTCTCTTTTGTTTTTGTTTTGTTGGTATAATCGATTGTGAATTTTCCTTTACTCTTCGCTCTCTCTCTCTCTATACTTGACATCGTCGTCGGTTCAGCACGCAAGAATAAAGTTTCTCTCTGAGAGAGCTTCTTCTTCTTATTCTTCTCGTTCTTTCCGCTTCGAAAGAGACGACAAAACTTGGGGATAATTAAAACATTGTAAGATTAAAAATCCAGAGTCAAGTCAAGGGAATGGATGGGATGACTTGTGACTTGAGAGAAAGAGAGTGACTGACTCCGGGGCATTAATAGAATAAGAAGAAGTTAAGATAACATCTTGATGGTTCTTCTTTCTTTCTCTCTCAAAGTGTGTAACCCTTTTATCAGAGATTGATGACGTCTTCGATAGAGATAGCATTTTTTTTTTTGAATAAAATAAAGATAAGCAACGCTATATGAGGGTGGTTGTTGAAAAAAAATTATTTTTTTATGATGTTATTTTTTATAATGCAAAAAAATTAATAATGACCATCACAAAAAACCATCATTCATGAATGCATTGAAAAATAAAGGGTCGGACTAAGCCGAGCGCACAACTTTGCCCACCCATTATTCAAAGAAATAACGCAACGTGTTTATTTTTGTTTTGATTTTGCTTTGTTGCTATACACACTTTTCGAATTTTAATGATTTTTTAACAAATTTATGACAAATTAGGATACAAATATTATATATCATTTTACTCGGGAGAAAGTTTCTTAATATATAAAAAAAATTATAGGTTATGTAAGAAAAAATATTGCCCCCCCCCCTCTAGAGCGCCCCCTAATGGTCCGATGTTTACCAAAAGCTTTTCAGTTCTTGACCTTTACCTCTAGCTTATGTGTGCAAAATTTCAAAACAATTGGATGAATAGTTTTTGAGTTTTCGTTGACGAAAAAAATTACCACAGACATACACACACACAGACACAAAGACATACAGACACACAGACATCATTCCAAAAACTACTTAAATGGATTAAGAGGACCTCAAAACGCATTTTGGCAGCTTCAGAAAAAATTTCGATTTTTTTTACGATTACATTAACTTTACCTGCCCAACCTATGGTTGGTGGGCAAAGTTAATAACGGCTTAACAAACAACAAGTGCCGACCCCGCACCGCAGGTTAAAGGCCAAAAATACATGGATTGATTAAAATAGAGTATTTAATTAAAATAAATATTTATTATTTGGTTATTGAAACTGTCATATGTTTCATCAAGTGATTACTCGGCAACGCCACAACCAATCTAATAAAGTTTATATCCAATTTGATGCTGATTTTATAGAGAATAAATAATCGGTTAAAGAGAAAATCAATTATATAGTATACCACAGATACTACAGTAGTTACATGCCATTTTTTCCCTCTGTCGGTCGACAATCAAGAGATTAAGAATAAAAGAGAGAAGAGTGCGCCCCCCGTTCCGGGTAGTATTTTGCTAAAGTCCTTGTCAGTGAATTAATTAGTATCGGTTTCGACTTGTTAGATAGCAAATGTTTATCATATTTAAAAATATAAATACTGTACAGCGTTTCGACTGCTTATTCTTCAGTCGTTTTCAAGTATCGTGCACTTGCTACGACTCTAGTGAACTAACTTCTAAGGGGTTGTTACGTGCACTTTATATCCAATGACGTCAGTGCCATCTACAGTCATTTTCATGAAGTTAGACACAATCATCAAAGCAAATGTTTACATATACCTGGTACATAAAAAGCACAATAAGTTTTTTGAATTTGATTTTTTAACGTTGTTCAGTATTTATATTTTAAATAAATAATTAATACAAATGTGGTCTATAATTAAAAACTCCCATAATAATTGTAATATTTATTATAATTTTATATTAACAATAAATTTCCTTAAAGTAACAATAGAAGAAAGCGCAGGAAATTAGCAGCTACAAAATGAAAATCCCAGTATTGGTGACGATTTGGGCTTAATAATGCTATCTTCAATTTAATTTTTTAGATTAATTGATGGCATATTATTATTAAGTGAAGTTGTAAAGTGGCTGTTGTATTTTAACAATAGAAAAGAGGGTAGCCAGGAAATTAGCTTTTACTGTAGGAAATAAAACTCTCACTATTGTAGACAATTTCGGCTTTAATTGAGTAATTCCATCAATTAATCTAAAAAATTGAAGTGCATTATTGAATTAAAGTCAAAATTGTCTCAAATAATGAGAATTTCATTTCCTACAGTAGAAGCTAATTTTCTGCTTCTTCTTCTTTTGTTAAAATACTACAGCTACTTTACAACTTCATGTAATAATACTGTTTTTATAAGCAATATTATAATTAGCTGGTGAGAGAGAAGAGCAACAGCCCTCAAGATTGTTGTCGTTAAGCAATATCAAAGCACGTCTTGGGTGGTACTGAAAAACAAGCGTGTGGAACATCTCTTGGTAGCCATCGGTATTATTTATATTGTACAATCAAATCCTAATGACCTTTGCAGCCTTAAAGGAGAATTTAAAAAAATATTTTCACAATTGAATTTTGGTTTCTAATTGTAATTTTAAATTTCGAAGAAATCAAAAGCTTTTTACAGATTAATATTTCCCTTGGTTTAGAAAATTTTATCTTTATAATAATATGATATAAGGGGATGGCAAATTTGGTTTCTTCCCTAGGCAACAGATATCTAAGATACACCACTGCGGCTTGTACCGTGCTGAATTTTTTTACGAATAAGCTAGGGCTCGACTATCTTCCCCCAAAGAAAAATTGTCCGGGTGAGCTTCCACACAGCACAAAATATTGCAGGAATGTTGCAGAAATATTCCAATCAATATTGCAAATCTTGCAGCAATATTGCCAATATTGCTGCAATATTTCAGCGGCAATATTCCACGCTAGGAATATTGCAGCAACATTGCAGCAATATTGTTGCAATATTCCTATGTCCGCCTTTTTGCAACATTGCAACAATATTACTGCAATGTTGCTGTTTGAGCTGCAATATTGCATCAATGTTGCTGCAACATTGTCAATATTGAGCAAGATTCGCAATATTTCTGCAACATTGCTGCAATATTTTGTGCTGTGTGGGCTATTTGTCACCCACATGGAACATCTGGCCTTATAAAGAGCCCCATATCTCAAATAACTTAAGGCCTCGTCAAGATTAAACCCGGCCTTGCCAATTTATTCCAATATTATAGTCATATTCACGGACTAAACTCACAGAAATTTATTTAAAAACAGTATTTAAAATAATTAAGAAAATGGAAAGCCATTGAATTGACAATTTTTTTTTTTGATCAACTTAATTTATATTAAAAATTCTTTTATCTCTATTTCTCTCGTTTATAAATAATTGAGCGTGAAGAAGAAGACGATTCGTTTGACAGGCGGATTTGCAACCAAAAGGAGGATGGGAGATATAGGCATCCTCCCTTCTCCTATTCCTTTACCACTCGAAATAATTAATTAACGATGTATACATAGAGAGAGAGAGAGAGATAAACAATAGAAAGGATGATATCTCCTCGGCGACGGCGACCATCGAAAAACCACTTTCATTAATTAATGTATTCAACTCTAAACTCTTGTCTTATATCTGTCTCTGTGTTATTTTATAATTTCAAATCTTGAACATTCGCAAGAATTAGTGGTACGAGAGAGAGAGAGAAAGTTCATTAATTAATAGTTAATACCATTAGACTTGACTTTCCTAGTTGTGCACAGGAATTTCATCTACATATTTCCTGTTATCAAATTTAACAACGCGATAATTAATCTATGCTTAAGGAAGAGGGTGAGAGAATTTTCTTCAGTGACGTCATTAAATAGCCTTTCCCGTCTTAATATTTTTTTTTTTTTTCTGAAATACGATGGATACAGAGAGAAAGTTATTATATTCGTCAAAATAAACCTGTTTAAAGTTATTAGTTAATTAATAAAATATGGGCTGGCTCTTAAAACATTTTATAAATAAAAATCTGGTGTGATTGGTCGCAGAGAACGTAAATTACTCTTAGCTTCGGTATTTTAAATTCATTTTCTGTGCTTACACACCAGACATAAATTTATTTAGTTTCTGAATTAAAATTAAATATACAAATTAAACACTAGGTTATTTGTTTCAAAGGTTTTATTAATTAAAAATTAACCATTGATACTTATTTCGACAATTACTTGCGATCATCAGAAGTGACTATATTCTAATTCATGAAAGTAGAAACATTATACACTGTACACTAGAAGAAGTATTACGAACTGTAATACATCAAAATAGTTGGTACTACTTCCTGTTTCTACTTTCATGTATTAGAATGTAATCGCTTCTGATGGTCGCAAGTAATTGGCGAAATAAGTATCAATTGTTAATTTTTAATTAATAAAACCTTTGAAACAAATAACCTAGTGTTTAATTTGTATATTTAATTTTAATTTAGAAAATGTTTCAACGAGAACCAACGGTCGAAAGTTCAAATCTTATTTAGTTTCTGTTAGTAAGTAGTTCCTTCATGAGATACTGTAGAATTTAAGATGTAACATTTATAAACAATAGAAAATATTTATATTTTATTAACATGGCAACCATGGGCGTATGTACCTAGGGGGATCCCGGGTGGGACCCTCCACCCTACCTCCCCAGAAGGCTCGTGGCCTATCAGCCAAGGATTTTTTGCTCACTAGAGTTACCGAAGTCAAATGACTTTCTTGATTCAAAAAAATCCTTGGCTGTTATTGTAATGTTAGCGGAGTGTAAAATGAGCTTCCTCTGAAGAAGAAGAGCCTTTGTGCCTTTGAAATATTAGGAATTAAATGTTTTGTTTTTTCCTTCATGCCGAAAAATCAGCGTGATAAAGGAGTTTCCTTTTATAATTATCTCGGCATCACTCATTAAGTTTCAATAATTTTTTTTTATTTTGAAGGTGATGAGGCTGTGATATAACAATATCAAAATTCATCAAACAAATAGAGATATCTGAGAGTAGAAAAATAATATAAAAAAAAATTTAAAAACAACGCCTCTATAAATGTACTAAAAAGAGAAAAATAATTATTGCTAGAGATTGTAAATTTGCGCGCCCAACGCTTTTAGTTTTAAAAACATATATTTATTTAGACATATCAAATATTGCTGGACTTACATAGATCTATAAAATTTCAAAGCTCTAGATTAACTCTAGAACTGGTCGTAATTTCGATCGGCAACTTTTTCGGACCAAACAATGGAAATGTGATTAGCAGGTCGCCATTTTGGATTTATTAAATTTTTAATTATTTTGAATAGCATATTTTGTAGTGTAAAAGCTATTTAACATTTCTGCCAATGCTCAAAACTCTACATTAATTATAAATAGGAGAAATTTTGATTATAATATATCCCCCTCTTTTTTTGATCGGCCGCCATTTTGAAATTAATTAAGATACAAACATAGATTAACTAGAAGTGGTCGTAATTTCGATATGCAGATTTGTCGGAAAAACAGGAAAGCAAGTTAATAAAAGCGTTGTAAAAATAATATAAAAATAATAGTTTTCACAAAATTTCAATTTTTTTTTTTTTTTGGCATTTTAAAGAAAAATTTCAATGCTGGTCGTTTTATGAAATCGAATCTTTAGGAATTAACGATATTGGATTAACGTAGATGGGTTTAGTGTGGAGTGTTAATGATCGTCACGAAGGTAATGATGATGATTAGAAAGAGAGAGAGAGAGAGAGAGAGAGCCATTAGCTCTGCTCTCGATTTCCGATCCAATTCCTTTTAACAATGTTTAGCTTTAATCCTGTCTTCTTATTTTGCTTCTCAAATTACTTTTGTGTAATTGAAGAATTTAATTTTAACATAAAATTTGATTTAAATTTAGAAATAAAAAAAAATAAAGGAGAAAATAAGAGGAATAAGTCCTTTTATTGGTAAAATATGTATTTATGGGGAAAATAATTCAAAATACTAATACTTTTCACAATGGAAGTGATGATGATTATAAAAATACTTAATTTGCATGTGAGGCAATATTTTGATAAATAGAATATCAGGTCTATTCTATAAAAACAGACGTTAAAATTTAACATAATAAAATGGGTGTTAAAAAGTAAAGTAATAACACCAGCGACAAAAAAAAGGCTATTCTCTAAACAAAGTTTTACACGTTAAAATTTTACTTTTTAGCACCTGGTGTTAACGATTTATATGAAGATAGCTGTTTTCTGCTTGTTCGTGTTTTTACACCCCTCGATAGCCTCTAACACATGCAAAATACTAACTTGATTTGTTATTCTCAATCTTATAAGAATATCTGACACACCAGCGTTAAAAAAAGGCTATTCTCTAAACGATGTTAATAGGTTGCTTTTATCTCAAAGCTGTCAAAATCATAACCTTACTTTTTGGTCAAAGACGCCATTTTTATTCATTAAATACGGCGTTAAAATATTAAAGGCACCCCCTAGATATGAAATTAATTTTTAACACTTGTGACTAAATGTTGGCTAGGTTTTGTGTGATTGAAAAATTTAATTTTAACGCTTTGAGGTTGAAGTTTTTGCTTACAGAATATCGATTTGATGCAAGGTAGTGTTAAAATGAATTAACGCTGATTTCAAATGTTAAAAGTTAACGTTTTTCCTTAGAGAATAGACCTAAATATGTTTTATTTGTCAAAACATAACGCTATAAATTATTCCGACAATCAAGTTTAGATGAACCTCCACAGGTGAGCTATTCAGTCGGAAATAAAATTCAAAATATAAAGTGAAACTTATAACATTATTAAAGAAATATAAACGGAGTGGTAACGAGAAAGTTAAAAAAGTTTTATTTTTAAAGATTTTTCGGCATCTCAGGCCACTTTAGGTTATAAAATATTAATTACGATATATATTTGGGTTCAGGCATATTTATTTATACCATTTGGTATCCAAATATCAATAAACATAAATTTAATATTTCAAACCTACTGATACCTAAAATTAGTAAATGCCCCACTTTCAAAATAAATGGCTCAAGTTCCATATATCATCAATTGAAACAAACAAGAGACTAATATTTAGCTCGTTAGGTGTTTCATTTAATGTTTAAAAGCCCTTTACCCCCCCCCCCCCCTCTTTACAAGAGTTACAATAAGGTCATCAGAAGGTATAGCCAGCCTTCTACTAAACATCTTTAGTTTTGGTGTTGCTGCTGCTTGCCAACAAGTTGCCAACTCTCTCTCTCTCTCTCTCTCTCTTACAACTTTGTGCCACAAACGAAACGAATTACAAACTCGACTATAAATTAATGTATACTATTATATGTATAAACGTATGTATTAAATAATTTACATTAACGTCAAGTGCAAATATTACTAGGTGGGAATCTTACATTAATGGAAGCAATAGTAAAATGAATACAAAAATTGTTTTGATTTATTAGCCCTTTATTTATTTATTCAGACTTTTTTCAAACTCACACTCATACAGTCTTTTCGGCAACTTAGGCCATTTAAGACTCTGACGATAACCGTTATTATTTATAATATCTATTGGGGGTCCAGGCATTTTTATTTAAGCCATTTGG
Source organism: Euborellia annulipes (assembly GCA_023213315.1). Taxonomy (NCBI): domain Eukaryota; kingdom Metazoa; phylum Arthropoda; class Insecta; order Dermaptera; family Anisolabididae; genus Euborellia; species Euborellia annulipes. The sequence goes on along the minus strand of JAKCPI010006975.1, from coordinate 50,616 downwards.
TATCCACAAGACCTTTATTTCTAATTTTATTTAATACTCTTTGGCTTCGATTATTGAAATCAAATTGAGGAAAAAATTTATTTGCTATGGAATTTAACGACGAAATTTTTTTTTTATTTCCCTCTCGGCTACTGAGACTATTTAAGTATATGTTTTGAAATAAAGAATTATATATATCATGTGTTGGTCCATGAGGTAATTATGAAAAACATATAACCAAGTATTTATTAATTTAAATAAGCGAAAAATGTAGGTACCGCCGGGAGACTGAAATCAGCGATCTATCATAATTTAAATAAGCGAGTGCGTACTGTGGTCCAACAGTAGGGCATGTTGAGCGTAAATCGACAAGATCCGTGGTGCAACTCCCGGCGGTACCTACATTTTTCGCTTATTTAAATTAATAAATACTTGGTTATATGTTATGTTTTGAAATTTTATTAGGCTATATCAATGGCAACTGGGGGACATTCCACATGCTGGAGCCTCGGGGCCACCAACCCGAGGTTCAACCGTGCTTGGCATTTACTTCACTCCAAAAATGTGGAGGCTCCTATTCTACTCCAGATCCCCGACATGTAATCAAAATACAATTATTGATATCAAATTTGAAATTTAATTGAGCAGAGAAAATTATATCTGATTTAAAAGTAAAAAAAAAAGGTGAAAATATAATCGTATTTCTTTATCGCTCTTTTTATATCCCATAGAAAATTTACTTGAATGGAAATAAAAGTGCAATAAAAAAAAAAAAAGGATTTATTCTTTATTTTCACCTTATTAATAATTCTTTTCGCCAAAAATTTAAAAAATAAGCTGAGGTCAAAAAATTAACTTTGATAACAGAATAAATTTAGTTATATAAATATGGCTCACAAAAACTGTTTAAAAATGAATGAAAAATCCTTTCAATATTTTACTCTAAAATTACACCTTTTTGCAGCAGTGGCGTCATTTGGGGGGGGGGGGCATTTGCCCCACAAGGGCTCTGATTTTTATAAAATTTTATATTATTCTAAATAAAATACTCCAAAATACATCTACGAGTATACAAACTGTACAAAATTAAACAATTAATTAAATTTATGTTTTGGCCAAAATTTGTAAGTAAATTTTAAGAAAAAAAAAAATGTTTGCCCCCCAGAAAAATTTTCCCCCCAAAAAAAAGTTGAAATGACGCCACTGTTTTGAAGTACGAAAAAATAATGTCATACATTAAAGAGAATACCGTTAGTAAGCGAATTGTTTTTGAACTTTATAAAAGAAAAAAAATCAGGTTCAGACTATTTGTTTTAGGGTAATATAAATAGACCCTGTTATGAATTAGTGTGTCAAGCGCCAAAAAAATTAAAAATTGAGTTAAGAACGGAATATTGTTTCAAATGCTATAATTAATAGTATTTTTTATTTATGAAATATGACGTAAAAAAATTTATATTTAATGTTACTTGCACAATTGACAAAAAAAATTATATATCATCCAATGAAAACAAAAAACTTTAATGTTAATTTTCTCAAAACTCGGTAACTGGCGCTTGACACACTAATGCGTAACAGGGTCCAAATATGGGAAGTAAATCATTTGCTCAGCTTACAAAGATTTTGCCAGCAATAAATACAAATCAGGCTGCAACCTTTGATCAGCAAACAATCTTAGAAATGGTCAACAATTTAACTAATATGAGGACAGCTTGTTATATTCTGTCTGTCTAATAAACAGTGCAAAATAATTGGTCAGCAAATAAAAACAAATATTAAAGCAAATTAAGGAATTCTCGGAAGAGGATTTAAATTAACCTGAAATTATCAGATTTTTTTAAATTTTCAATTGATTCAACGCAAAGAGGAAATATATTAATTTATTTATTTATTCTTTTGTCATTTGAAAGAGTGCAATAATTTGCGTATGTGTAAATAGTACGTAGCTATGTAATGTATGTAAATTTGAAGACAGGTCATTTCTTTGATGGTTCCGTTAATTAAGGCTAGAGAGAGAAAGGATATGATCCTTTGAATGGATGTGGCATTAGCATAAGCCTCCTATCTCTGCGGTTCCTTTCCGAATATCCTCTTCCCCCCCTCCTTTCCCCACACTCAAATATTTCATCGTAGAAATACTGTTACCATCTCTCTCTTCAATATAGCTACTAGTATGCAAGAAGAAGCCATTCTATTCTCATATTCTGATTAAACTATTTTAAAGAAATGAAAGAGAGAGAATGCAATTTTTCTTAATGAGGTTAATAGACACGATTTTTACTATTCAAAAAAAAAAGATAATTCTAAATTAGGACAGGTGGAATAAGTTTATATTCTAAAAATGAGAAATCTAAAAAAGACGAGATGCAAGCCAGAAAATAAAATTTTTTATATTAACTATTTATTATAATTTTTTTTTTTTTTGTCATTTCGGCATATAGTCTTTTTGAACGATCATATAATTCGTATTTATTTATTTTTTATTGTTGTTTAATTTTTTCATAGTATTATGAATGGGTGTAGAAGGGAGGGGACAAGCCTCCCTATTTAAACGAGATTAAAACAATTCTCTATCTATTTTTTTATAATAAAGAGAATAAAACCACAAAATACCTCATATAAAAGATGTTGGAGCAAAGGAGCAGCGAAGGAACAACATCAGATTAGAGCAAAAGCTGAGGAATGACTACGAGGATGGATGTTCACGTTGGATAGAGAGTAGGCCTGGCCCATGTGTATGCTTGCGCGCCATGACACTTACTGAACCGGTGATTCAAGGGGTTTAACACGGGCAAGATGGCGCCCCACGCCGAATAAACCGAATAAACCCGAATGTACACGAACATTCACGAACGAATGATTGTTTAAAGCATAGGTTCTCAACGTGAGCGATAGCGCCCCCCTGTGGGCGTTTGAGAGGAAATTAGGGGACATTGATATGGTGGAGAAGAGGACTGGGCTTTCTGGAAAAGAACTTTCTAGAAAAGAAGATATTCTCAAAGGGAACGGTGAGCAAAATAAGGTTGAGAAAGCTTGCATCGAAAAAACCCGAATTTAGAATTTTTTTTTTTTAATTTAAAATAAAAAAAATATTTTAAATGAAAATAACCATCTGGTGTGACTAGGGCCGCAGACAGACTTGACGGGACCCGGGGCTACATAATAATTTGCCGCCCCTCTATAATTTTTTTATTATAATGCAAAAGGCTATTGTGGCCTTCAAGTACAATTTTTTACACCGTTTTGACATAATTTTTGACACAGTTATACATACACATAACATAACAAAAGTTATTTAAATAATTTGTTAAAATATAATAATAATAATAATAATACCTAAACAGTTTTTATTTTTAAATTGCTCTCCTCGCCTTGAGTGATGTAAAATTGTCAATTATAGATTCTAAGTCAGCTTTTCTCGTTAATCACACGTTCGGTAATCGAAAGTTGTGTTCTGTGCATGTAACACCAGATTTTTCATTCTCAAATTTACTTGGACTGACTTGACCTTTACACCATCAGCTATATTATCTACAGTCCTGGTGAGTCCATTGTTTATAAATTATATTTAAAATAAGAGTCAAAAAATAAATTTCAAAGGGTTTCTTTATGTGATGACGAAAGTTTATTATCGAAAAGGTAAACATCTCACTTCTTCTCATTGGGATTAAGGGTTCGCTTCCTGTCCTAAGCTATGAAATTTTTTATAGATCATATTGATTAAATTAGGGACTGAGTCAAGCCTCAGATCTTGAAAATTGTCAGCAAAATAGTGAAAGAAATTAATAAAATACAACAGATAGATAATTAAGGAGAAACTCTCTTCCCAACAGGTGGCCGATTAAAAGAAATATAAATATAATCGTAACAAGAGAGTTATTGAAATGTTATTATATTTCATTTTTATTCTATCTCTTTTTCTTTTGTCTTCCATTCTTGATGATTATTTTATAATCTTTCCTACTTAAAACTAATGTTTATTTTCTCTCCCTATGAGTAGCTATATATATACATGTATATGTGTGTGTGTGTGTGCGTTATTAATTAATTTTTAAAATTCACATTTTATGAACTTTTTAACTTGATGGGGCTATAACTTATATTGTATTCTAAAAAAAAAAAATTGTTGAATTTTATATACGTACGTAATTGTAATTTAGATAAAACGTTTTAGGTAATATTCTTAAATTAATTTTATATAGTTATATAAAGATTAGCAGGCTATGACCCACTTCCGGCAATCATAATTAATTATATTTGATTTTAATGATTTCAAGCCAATGGTTATGGTGATATTTAGCACCCAACAATAAATAATAAATTCTACATTTTTATGAATTTATTGATTAAAAAAAATTTTTTTAATAAAAATTTTAAAATCACATCCAATTTTTGTTAATAATTGATTTTATTTCATAGCCACTGGTTTCGATTTTTTTTCTGATTTCTTCAGGGTTATGTGATATATAAAACTTTGCTCTTATATTACGAAGTAGATTTAATAAGAAAACTCTGGTGTGACTGGTTGCACAGCACACAACTTTTTTCTTACCCTTCGGCAAGAGAAAGTTGTGTTCTGTGCTTGGCGCACCAGATTTTTTGTGTCGATATACTTTCAATTCCCGTAAGTGTATTAAAATTCAAGATGTTTTCCTCTAAACATGGGAAAATATTTGTATTTTTTTTTTTACTATCGCAACCATTTCTCCTATCTTGTCCATGAAGTACAAGAGTAAAGTGTGCTTCAAAAGATATCAAAATGAGAATATAAATTTGAAAGAGCATCTAAAAAAATAATTGATTTATTAATTTTAATCAAAATCGTTGGAGTGAATAATGAGAAAATTGAAAAAAAAAGTACATCAGTAAAGTTTCAGTACTTTTTGGTCGGTTTTGTTCAAAAGCTTCGTGTTATGTCCCAGGAGGAGTATCTAACTTATAAAATTTCAACCTCCTAACTCTTTTTGAGATATTTTCTTCACAGACAGACCATGTTGCGAAAACCACATTTTTGGATTCAGGGGACCTCAAAACGTGTATATCCATCAAAATCTCGACATCAAATTTTTGACATGAATCCAATACTTTCTTTATATGGACCGATTATTTTCAAAGTGGTGTAAGTCCATTTTCTATTGTTTCGAGAAAATGAAAGGTTAGCATATCTGTTTATTAAAAAATCTATTTACCGACCAATTTTCAATTGTACAAAACATGGGAATTTTTTAAAGAAATTTACCACTAGCTATTTACACATAGAAAATTTACATTAATTTAAGCATAAATTATGTGATATCTTTTTTTTTAATGGACATACCGGTACATCACTTTCAAAATAAACGGTTCATATACTGTATAAGCCTATACATACGTAGGTAAGAGAAAGTAAAAATGTATATATATGATCTTCCCAATCCCGAAGAATTAGCTGAAGCGACAAATGAACAATTTATAAAATAAAATTTAGAAAAAAAGTGAATATCAATTCCATTCAAATTTTGAATTTTAAAAAAATAAATCCCAGTTATCATCCCCTACAGGAGCAGATCATCAAGTGAATATCAATTCCATTCAAATTACAATGATAAAAATGCAATAAAGTGAAAAACTCATGCCATGGAGAGAATGGAGTTGAAAGGGAACCCGAGTAAATACAAAGTAGTCCATTACATCACATTGTGGGGTACATTAAAAAATTATATATTTTCTATAAATAGTAGCTTTCAACTTGCCACACCCTCAAGGAAAAAAAAAACAGTAGTTAGATCAGATTTTTTTTTCCAATTGAATAAAAATCATAAAATCAGATTTTGTTTTTGGCATTTCTTTTAAAAGTTATTTTCTTTTTTTTTAACAGTCTATTCTATTGATTCCCCTCTTTCTCTCTCTCCTTTTTTATTTTATTTTTTTTTTTATTATTATTCCCTAGTCCTCTCTCTTCTGAATCCTCAGGAGCTGTCTGTGGCTTCTGTCAGTGAAAAATGGGACGTCTAGAAAAAACCCCCTTCCCCCACCCTTCTCTCTTTTGCTGCTGGTTCCTTCTCCTCTGAGATTATCCAATTTTTTTATATTCCTCCTTTTCTTTCTATTATTTAATTTCGACAGTTGCATTCTCTTCCCTTATTTCGACAACCCGGTGTATATATATAGAGTGGCCTAAAAAATCGTAAAATATACAGGAAATCTTTCCTTAGGGAGTCTTTGAAGTTACACTTCATTTTGCGGTTTGGTATTATAAAAAAAAAAAAAAGAGTTTCGTTTTGATTTTCAGTTAGAAAAGGAATTGTGGTAGCGCTTTATCTTGAATTTGTGTCAAACGAACTATTCCTATATTTTCTGGATAGCCTACAAATAATGCACATTTTTATACCTAAATGATTGGAATATATAATTATTATACAGGCGGAGAGTATTAAATATAGACGTATGGAATGGAGTCAGCCAAGGAAAATAAAAAACAAATTCATACTGTCGACGTTTCGAGCGCTCGTCGAGCTCTTCCTCGGGACAGTCTAAGTGTCAATTATTACAGATGGTAATAATTAGATTGTCATCATTAAACAAAAATCATTAAACAAATTTAACAACAGTAATAATGAATCTTATGTTTGTTAAATGATTTATTATTTCATAATAATAAATATGCCTGCAAACCAATATATATCGTAATTATTAATAATATAAGTAGCCCTCGGGCTTGGCGTAGTTGGTATCGCGCCTGCCTTGTATACCAAGGGTCGAGGGTTCGGATCCCAGGAAGTCTGATGATTTTATTTTATTTGGATACCAAATGGCTTAAATAAGAATGCCTGGAACCCAACATATATATATTCATAAGCCTAAGTTGCCAAAAAGACTGTAGGTATGTGATTGTGAATGGAAAAAAAGTGTTAGTGTTTAAAAAAAAATAAATAATAATAATCAAGAGAAGGAGCAGGTGCAGCCAAAAAACAAAGCCTCCTATTTAATACAATTTAATGAGACGTTTCGGGTGAATTTTATAAAAATAAAATTATTTTTAGAAATGTTGAGGTAGTTATATTTATGATAGAGACGTGTTGTTTTTTTATCGTTCTCACTAAATAAATGCGATGGCCCACATCGCCAGGACATATGATACATAAATTTACATGTATTGCCCTATTGACCAACTCCGGGACTTTTAACAATTTTGTAAGTGTATTGTTATTTAAATATTCTAACTAATTTGTAATATCAAGTATTTCTTATGTAGGAAGGACTGAAGATGGGTAGATGAAATTCACCCGAAACGTCTCATTAAATTGTATTAAATCGGAGGCTTTGTTTTTTGGCTGCACCTGCTCCTTCTCTTGACTATAGAAAAACAGTCACTGACTTAATTGATTTAATAATGATGAACAACAATTGAAACTGCTGGAGGTATAGGCCAAATTTTATTCCACTATTCAGTCGACGTTTCGGGGGACTTAACGCCTCCTTCATCGTCGACGTTTCGGAGGCCTTAACGCCTCCTTCATCAGTCCCCCGAAACGTCGACTGAATAGTGGAATAAAATTTGGCCTGAAAATACCTCCAGCAGTTTCAATTGTTGTTCATCATCTATCTACACCAGGCTTTCCCAATCATCATTTGATTTAATAATAATAATATAAGTAGCCTATCCTGAATAGCCTATAATGCCGAAAAGTCCTTAAAAAAGTCTTTGAAACTGTTATATGCATACCAATTGAAGCTTAATGAGTGATGCCGAGAGAATTATTTTACTTAATGCTTGAGAATAAAATAAATTCATAATATAGGCCTACAAGGAATTTTTTTTCTTGATTTTTTTGAAGTCTTTGAAGAGGGGAATAATCATAATATTAAACCCTTTATACTAAATCATAAGTATTTAATTGGTTAAAAGAAGAAAAAATATTCGCTTAGATTTTTAGTGTGTCAATGCTTAGGTTGATTCAGATTGATTTTGGAAGAAGACCTTAAAAGAAATTCAAATTTGGTTTTGTTTCTATTGAAGGTGCGCGTCTCGGGGTGCTAATTTTGGGAGAGTCCAGGGGCCACAATTTTGAAGCTATCGACCTCAAATTTTTTTTTAATTAAAGCTATTTAAAATGTCTACAACTTATAGAAGCCCTTTTTTTGATTTTCGAAAAAATACAATTTTTTTTTAGATTAATCGCATTAAACAAAAGATATTTTTAAAAAATTCGCTCTATATCTTATAGATAATTAAATTAGTAATCATTGTGTTAAAAAATAATTAATTTTTTACTCTTAATTAATTAGCTGGAATCTTTCAAATGAAATGGAATAAATCCCTTGTATTCCTATGGGAAAAACTAACGCCATCTCTTGCCGCCTCGAGTAACTCGGTACTGAATCGTTTTCTAACGGCTTTTCGAGACGCGCCCCTTAATAAATTTTCATTTAAATGAAGAAAAATTTTAATTTTTATCAAGTTCTCCATAATCATTTTTTTTCTTAATCCCTTCTTTTTTTATTTTTTTTTAAACAAAAAACACATTTCTCTACCCATCTAACGAGATTACGACCTTTTCTCTGCTTTTCATTAAAGTCAACAATTGAGCCCGTATATTTTTCTTCTATGTTAATATTAGCAAATGAATGAGTAAAAAAAATAGGAGGTGAATTACAATTGATGAGTTCGCCACCCTCCCTCTCACGCCCTCGCTCTTGTTTTAATAACACCTAATAAGAATGCAAATGACAACAATCAAAAGGCACAGAGAGACTCTCTTAAATCAGAGATTCTTTTTTTGATGTAATTTTTTTTTTAAGCTCTCTTTTATTGAGATGTTCTCTTGGGACGAGGTATTAATTTTTGAAAAAAATCTCATATGGAAAATTAAAAAAATCTTGTAATTATTCAAGTAGGCCCTATAATTAAAATAGAATGATTAATATAATAAAAATAAAGTTGCTTAAACACGTTTAGTTATACCAGACAGGCATAACTGAGTAACTAACGTAATAAATCACAACTATGTTTATTAAAGATTTTGTGGTTTGTATTATCTTATACCATTAAAAGAGCTATGTACAGTGAGGGACAATATTAAGCCCACCCATGCGTTTTCTACTTGTGATTATTTCATTGTTTTTAAAAAAATATTATATATTTTTTAATGAAAACTTTTATGGTTCAAACTTAGAAAATTTCCAAAAAAAGCTTTTTATTTTCTTTTATAAAAACAATGAAATAATCACAAGTAGAAAACGCATGGATGGGACTTAATATTGTCCCTCATGTGTACATTTATTTGTTTGTTTGTTTGTATGTAAGCATATCAGTTCTCGAAAACGGCTCTAACGATTTTTTTCAAATTTTAAATATAAAATTACTATTTGCGGTTCAAATATGCAATTGTTGGTCTCGTATTTGAGAAAATTCGGGTACTAGTACTTTACTGGTGTACTTTTTTAGTTTTTTCTAATTTTCTCAAAATTCCCTTTATAGATTTCTTTCAAATTTTAAATAGTTCTTAGGTCCAATATAGAAAACAAATTGCGATAGGTTTCATCTTCGGGAAACCTCGAGTACTAGTACTTTACTGGTGTAGGCCTACTGTTTTTAGTATTTTCCAATTTTCTTGAAATTCCATTTAAAGATTTCTTTCAAATTTTAAATATTTTTCATTTCTTCTATAGAAATCAAATTGGTTCAAATATGCAATTGTTGGTCTCGTATTTGGAAAAATTCTGGTACTAGTACTTTACTGGTGTACTTTTTTAGTTTTTCCAATTTTCTTGAAATTCCCTTTAACGATTTCTTTCAAATTTTAAATAGTTCCTAGTTCCGGTATAGAAAACAAATTGCGCTAGGTCTCGTCTTCGGAAAACCTCGAGTACTAGTACTTTACTGGTGTACTTTTTTAGTTTTTTCCAATTTTCTTGAAATTTGTTTTAAAGATTTTATAATGTTCAAAGCCTAGTGGGCTTGTCTCCTGGTCCCTTTATCTCTTTACCCTGGAGTTTCAAATAAGCATTAATAAAGAACTTTTGTTCATTTAGATACCAAATGGTATAAAAGAATTTGTCATTTTAAATGATGTGGAATTTTAGGAGGAGGGAACGCCTGAAAGTTATGCAAACAGAAATGAATCACTTTAAACTTGGTAGCTCTTCGACAAGGCTCTTCTTTAAAGATCTGGGGTATGCAGAAATATAATAATCGAAAGCACTAAAGGACGAATCACACGGTGCGTTTGTCCATTCATGCAGGTTATTTCACACGGTTCTCCCCTGGGTATGACGTCATTTATTACCATTGTTAACTTTACCTTGCAGGTTTTGACTAATAGAACATGTTCTAATTTTAAGCTAGCTTGAAGCCATGCACTCAGGTGCACTCAAGCTTCGACCAATCAGAGAGTCGGATTTTATCACGTCATCTAATTCCAACATGGCTGACTTTGTTCAATAAGCTCATTTATTACTTTATTAAGACATTTTTGGCAATTAAGGGTTTATTTAAGAAATAATAATATAAAAAAATAATATTGAGATAACTTATATTAAATAGCAGAAAAAGGTCTTTTGGCACCTGAGGCTATTTAGAATCCGATGATTGATACCCAATATAATAAATTAATTTATTTATTACATATTTTATTAATATAGTTACCATAGCAGAAAGTAAAAGATAAATTGCTTGCCAGATTTAGATATTCTCTGTTCTGATCGCAAAACTTCAAAATCTCAATTTCCAGTTATTTGCTACCTTCTCTACGATTCATTAGCTACTTCTCTCTATTAAATTTTAATAAAATTACATACGCGCTCTAGTTGGATACTTTATGGCGGTTTTATAACTAGGTTTCAATTTCATCACACGGTTATACATTTACTACCTACATAAAATTAAAACCATGTAAAAACTTTATTTTTTTTTTCTTTACAGTATGATTTATTTATATATTAATTTCGCACTGAATGAATCCAAGCGGAATAAAAATTTTTTGTTTCTCATTAATATAATAATCTTATATATCAAAAAAAAAAAAGAGGATTTGGATGTAGAAGATAAATAATAAAACCTTTTTTGTTTATTATCAGGTAATATTTTTAAATTATTATTTTTTTTTATGATGTCATCTAATTAAGGAAAAGAAAAAAGAGAAGAGGAAACTTCAAAGGAGATTCTGGAATTCAAATTCTATGATCCCTCGCTTTTTATATTTATTTTTTTAATGAATAAAGTTTTTATTTTTTCTCTTTGGAAATTTTTGAAATAAAAAAAAACATAATTAATAGCTTATTTTAATGCAAAAATTGTATTGATTAGAAGCGGTTGCCTGGACATCCTGTCTCTTCTCAGCGATCTTTGCTTTTAGAATAAAAAGAATCCGAATCAAATGATATACGTATTTAATTCTTTGTATATCAGAAAGCTTAGTCAAGTTTATTTTAGATGAAATCATTTGTTAATGTTCAGATTTGTATCAGTTTTGAAATTCATCTCACTTTTTTCAGGGGATAATTGAAATAATAATTTTTTTTTTATTATTTGAAATTCTTTCCAGGATCTCCGTTTATTACTGGAGTTGCTTTGGTACATTCAGGCACACACCTTAAACCCATTATTAGTTAATTTTTAATAGTTATTTTCTGGGAGTGCCTCTTTATCTTTGAAATAAAAAAAAAAAAACAACATGAATGCGCTACTCTAGACAAATCTGGTGTGACTGGTCGCACAGCACACAGCTGGAGCCAGCTTCTGGCACTCGGTGAAGTTACATTTCCTATCTCTAACCCTCTCTGAGTCATTTGAACTAATCCTATATCTAGTTCTACCCGGTTCGTTTATGCAACCTCTTCTTTTGTGTAGGGACTTCCAATATTAAAAAGAAAAATCTGGTGTGACTGGCGCACAGCACACAACTTTCTCTTACCCTTCGGTAAGAGAAAGTTGTGCACCGTGCTGGTCATACCAGATTTTTTTGTGTCGAGATATATTTAGTTGCTCTTAGCACTTTAGTTCCAAACTTGATCACGCGAAGACTCATAGATGGCGCTGAGCTATGAATGCTTCCACATCAGTAAAGTGTACTTCAAATGATTTCCACGAAAAATTTCACTAATATACTTTTTAAAGAGCATCTAAAAAATAGTTCAATTATGAATTTTAAACAAAATCGTTGCAGCGAATTTTGAGAAAATCGCAAAAAACTGAAAAAGTACATCAGTAAAATACTAGTACATTTTGGCCGATTTTGTTTAAAAGCTTATTTACACGAGTTCGGAAGGTGCCTAACTTAAATATAAAATTTCACCCTCCTAGCCCATTTGCTTTATGGTCAAAAATGTCCACACACACACACACACAGACCAATTTGCGGGGCCTACTTTTTTGGACTCAGGGGATATATCCATCAAAATTTCGACATTGAATTTTTGACATGATCGCAATACTTTCTCTCTATATATATTACATATATAGGGTAAGAGAAAGTAAAAAAGTTAAAGAAAAGGCAGGTTGTAAAATGTAAGTATATTAATTAAAACATGTATTTATTTTATAGACTGAAGGTAAAGGGATGAGCTCCGAAACTCATATCAAAAAAAAAAAAAATACTGTATTTATATTAATATTTCATTCAAAAATCCCTGGATTCCATGAATAAGCCTCTTGTTATACAAAATCCTCCAATCTTACTAATCCCATCTTCTAAAAATATTTAATTAATTGAATCAATAACGTGTTATTTTTTTTAAAGAAATTTATCATTATAAAGGTAACTGAAAATTATGTTGTTTATTTTCATTAAAAAAAGTTTCTACAAAAAGCTCAATTGTATGATTTGTATATCTCCCCTCTCTCGCTACAATGAAAAATTAGTTTATTTATTTTTTTGTAGTGACTTTTTGTTTAAGAATGACCATTCTTTTTATTTTTTTGTTAGTAATTTGGTTATTGTATTCGCGGTGTGTGCGTGCGTGCATGAGTGAGTGAGTGCGTATGCTCGTGTCAGGGCCAAGGGCTGGCTGCTTGCTTGCTGACGGCTAAGGGATGGAGGGGGAGGGGGGGGAGTCTGCCTGCCTCCCTATTCGATTTGTACAGTAGAGAGAGTGAGTACGTAGTATAGCGCAGAAGGGAGGGCGCCAGCTACCCTCCCTCTCTTTATATGGTGGGGGTGGTGGTGCTATCGACCCCGCCGTCTAGGGTTGCACAAAACTCTTCCTCATTCTGTCATCTCGCACAAAAGAATATAATTATAATAATGCCCGCGCCATCTAGTATACAAAAATAGAATTTAATTATTAAAAAATAAGAACCGCAGGTTCTATTCAGAGTATAATAATCCTTCACAAGGGGTTAGAGGGTGGTGCAGGTGGTAAATCACCGGGATTTCAATAGACATATCCACCAGGTTCGGGTCTATAAAGGGCAAATTTTTTTTGCCCTCGGGGCTTGGTGTAGAGGTTAGCGTGCTAACCTCGTATACCAAAAGTCGCGGGTTTGGACCCCAGGCAGTCCGATGATTTTATTTGGATACCAAATATATTAAATAAGAATGCCTGAACCCCCAATATGTATATTAATTATTGAAGTCTTTAGTGTAGTCCGGTAATATTATATAAATATATATTTAGGTAGTTTCGTTCTCGGACAAATTCGCTCAAGATGGAGTTAAGATGATAATTTCAAAAATAAAATGAATAATCTTTTATTTTTTATTTCAGAGCATATTTTGGCTAACAAGCATGCACATTTACACTTGTTTCGGCAATAAAAATGCCGTCTTCAGAGCCAGATGTATATTATTTGATGAAGAGTTAAATCTGGCTGTGAAGACGGCGGGAAACAAGTGTAAATGCGCATGCTTGGAAGCCAAAATATGCTCTGAAATAAAAAATAAAAGATTATTTATTTTATTTTTTGAAATTATCATCTTAAGGAGCACGGGAGCGAAGTGGTTACGCATGTTTTTCCCGATAAGATGGCGTTGTGTGTCATAAAAAGTATGCCCAAAATTCAAGTAATTCAAAAATTTGCCAAGAGATGTCAGAATGGTAGCTAATAATATTTAATGCATTTGCTTGATTTTCATTGATCTTTTAACAATAAATAGTTTATAAATGTTATTATATATTATGTATCTTTTATGAAAGCATATAAATATATAAATATAGGCCAGATAGAGGCTAATACTATATGGTCTGTTAGACTAGCCTGCCATCTATTGCAAGAATGCTGAACTAATTTGACAGATGGTTTTTAAATAAATCATCAAAGCTTATTTTAAAAATTTCTTAATTAATATGTGATTAATAAAATTATTAATTATATGTAGATTAATTAATAACGGATATCGTCAAAGTCTTATATGGCCTGAGTTGACTGTGTGAATGTGTGTGTGAGAGTGAATGAGAAAAAAAGTGTGAGTGTTTAAAAAAAAAAAAAATCCTTCACAAAGTATTCATGAAAGCCAGTGGAAAAAGTTTTAGATCTAGAAACAGAAAAAAAAAATATTTTTATTGATAATTATATTTAAATTAAATCAAGTTATGAGAGAGAGAGAATTAAAAGTTAACTTCAATTCCAATTTCCATACTAAATGAAAGGCAAACAAAACAAAACAAGTTTATTAGAGAAATGACTATGGCACTGCGTTTGAAGATTTCTGAACGTTCAATTAAATCAAATCAACTATTATTTACTAAAGGCGGCTTGGCTACACACGTAACTGCAAACTTGACAAGCATGCATGTGTAATCTTTTTGTATAAGCAAACTGTAGCGTCTGTAGGAGAATTTTGCGCAAGCCGATTAAATTTTAATCATGCACAAGCATATTTGCGTAAGCAAAATTCTTTATATGCACGTTCGCCATTTTATATTCGTTTTGATAATTGATATTTATTTAATATATATTAATTTATTTAATATTTCCATTTATTGTGTCTCTCTTTAAAGCAAGTGAGTATTTCTTGTTATTATAAATCGAAAACCTTTTGAAGCACTCTTGATGAAATTATTTGTAATAAAAAAATCTGGTGTGACTGCACAGCACACAACTTTCTATTACCTTCGGTAATCGAAGTTGTGTTCTGTGTTGTCCACCAGATTTTTTGTGTCGACATATATTTAGTTCCCGACAGTACGGAACATATGAATTCAGATGTAAAATTTATAAGTATGGGAAAATATTTATATTTTGTTACCATGGCAACCATTTCTCCTATCGTCCCTATGAAATACAAGAGTAAAGTGGTCTTCAGAAGATTTCAATCGCAAAATGAGAATATACATTTTAAAGAGCATCTAAAAAATAATTGATTTTTGAATTTTAAAAAAAATCGTTGGAGCAAATTTTGAGAAAATCGAAAAAAACTGAAAAAGTACATCAGTAAAGGACTAGTACTCTTTGGCCGATTTTGATTAAAAGCTTATTTTCCGGTCCCTGGGGGTGTTTAACTTAAATATAAAATTTCAACCTCATAGCTCAATTCCTTCATGCTTAAAATTGAACACACACACACCACCCACACACCCACCCACCACAGACAGACCATGTCGCGAAAACCACTTTTTACTTTCTCTTAGCCTATATATGAAATATATAGGAGAGAAAGTATTGCGATCATGTCAAAAATTCGATGTCGAGATTTTGATGGATATACATGTTTTGAGGTCCCCTGAGTCCAAAAAGTGGGTCCCACAAATTGGTCTGTGTGTGTGTGTGTGTGTTGTGTGTGTGTGTGTGTGTGCGTGCGTGTGTCTGTATGTGTGGACAGATTTTTAGCATGAAGGAATTGAGCTACCGGATTGAAATTTTATATTTAACTTAGGTACCTTCCCACACGCTCAAAATAAGCTTTTGAACAAAATCGGCCAAAAAGTACTAGTACTTTACTGATGTACTTTTTCAGTTTTTTTCGATTTTCTCAAAATTCCCTCAAGGATTTTTTTAAAATTCAAAAATCAACTATTTTTAGATGCTCTTTAAAATGTATATTCTCATTTTGCCGTTGAAATCTTCTGAAGACCACTTTACTCTTGTTCTTCATAGGAAAGATAGAAATGGTTGCCATGGTAACGGAATTTAAATCTTTTTCTTTTTATTAGATTAAAAATCAATTATTATTTAAATTCCCATTTATTTTTTTATTTCTGTTTTAATTGTTTCAAAGAAAACATATATATATATCTCTCTCCCACTTGCAAACATTATCGTCTCTCTCTACTCTTTTTAAATTCCCTTTCCACCTTATCTTCGCATAGAAACAATGTTAATTTCCTATAGGGATTTGTATGTTAATTTCGATTCAAAAGGGGGTCCCCTTTGGAACTTTTTACGCATTTAAAATTTTTTTTCCAATTCTTATGAAATTTTGTATTTATTTACGATTCTATATTGTGTATAAAATGTCCAAATATGAGATTAAAATTTTGAAAAATAACCATAGTTTATTTGAAGCAGTCAACATTTAAAATGCAAGTTTGAAACTAAGGTGCTATCGGAAACTAAATATATCTCGACACAAAAAATCTGGTGTGACCAGCACAGTGCGCAACTTCTCTTACCGAAGGGTAAGAGAAAGTTGTGTGCTGTGCGCCAGTCACACCAGATTTTGGATTCAGGGGACCTCAAAACGTGAAGATCCATCAAAATCTCGACATCGAATTTTTGACATGAATCCAATACTTTCTCTCTATATATATATTACATATATACATAGGTAAGAGAAAGTAAAAAGTACAAATATTATTATTTATGGATAATTATATAGGTCTATCCCAAGAGAGCTTTAGTGTGTCTATTACAAAGCATAATACAGAATAATCAATACTTGAAATAATTATTTATATTAAAAGTGGTAATCAATATTTATATGTATTTATATTTTTACTTTCTCTTACCTATATGTATATGTTAATACACATATATAGAGAAAGAATTGGATTCATGTCAAAAATTCGATGTCGAGATTTTGATGGATATACACGTTTTGAGGTCCCCTGAACCCAAAAAAGTGGTTTTTACGACATGGTCTGTCTGTGTGTCTGTGTGTTCAATTTAAAGCATGAAGGAATTGAGCTAGGGCCTCAGGGCGTGAAAATAAGCTTTTGATCAAAATCGGCCAAAGAGTAAGTACTTGTACTTTACTGTTGTACTTTTTTATTTTTTTTTTTTTTAGATTTTCTCAAAATTCGCTCCAACGATTTTGATTAAAATTCAAAAATCAATTATTTTTTAGGTGCTCTTTAAAATCTATATTCTCATTTTGCCATTGAAATCTTCTGAAGACCACTCTACTCTTCTACTTCATAGGAAAGATAAGAGAAATGGTTACCATGGTAACAAAATATAAATTTTTTCCCATACTTATACTCTGAATTCAAATGTTCCGTACTGACGGGAACTAAATATATGTCGACACAAAAAACCTGATGTGACTGTCGCACAGCACACAACTTTCTCTTACCTTCGGTGATCGAAAGTCACACCATTTTTATTTTTATATATTTGAATATCATAATGACTTATGAAAGCCTCGTGTCAAATTAAATCCTTTATACAAATATATTATTGAAAAAATAAATAAATGGCTTGTTTATTTATTTTAGGTGTTTTTGTTTTGACATTTTAAAAGCCACATTATACTTATTGAAAAAAAATAAAAGCATAGTACTAAAATCATCCGCCCCCTCTTTTTATAATCTTTGATGGCACACACTCGCAAATGAAAATGCATGATTAAAAATTAATTCGTGTTTATTTGATTGAATGTTGCTGTTGTTGCTGAATTTTAAACAATTCTAATTAATCTGATTGTTATCTCTTTTTTACTTTCTCTTACCTCTATATATATGTTAATATATATAGAGAGAGAAAGTATTGGTTTCATGTCAAAAATTCGATGTCGAGATTTTGATGGATATACACGTTTTGAGGTCCCCTGAATCTAAAAAAGTGGTTTTCGCGACATGGTCTGTCTGTGTGTCTGTCTGTCTGTGAACAAAATATCTCAAGAACGGAAAGAGCTAGTTGAAATTTTATATTTAAGTTAGGCACCCCCATGGGACGTGACACGAAGCTTTTGAACAAAATCGACCAAAGACTACTAGTACTTTACTGATGCACTTTTTCAGTTTTTTTCGATTTTCTCTAAATTTGCTCCAACGATATTTTTTTTTAATTCAAAAATCAATTATTTTTTAGATTCTCTTTAAAATATATATTCTCATTTTGCCATTGAAATCTTCTGAAGACCACTTTACTCTTGTACTCCATAGAAAAGATAGGAGAAATGGTTGCCATGGTATCAAAATATAAATATTTTCCCATACTTATAAATTTTACATCTTGAAAATCGAATGTACCGTACTGTCGGAAACTAAATAAATGTCGACACAAAAAATCTGGTGAGACAAGCATAGTACACAACTTTCGATTACCTAAGGTAAGAGAAAGTTGTGTGCTGTGCGACAGTCAAACCAGATTTTTTTTTGTGAGTAGCTCTCAGATGCAAAACTCGTTCTCTGAATTCCTCGGGTGGTTTAAAACGAAATTAACAAAAACAATATAAATTTATTTATTAAAAAATATTTTAATTATTTTCAATTCATAAAATGAACTAATGAAAAAGTTTGGTAATTTGTTTGACAATTTTTTAACCCCCCTTCCCTCCTCACTGTCCCCCTCCTCCCACACACCCCTTAAAGCAAAAGCATGACGTCGAAGGTGGTTGTCGTCCTGCCCTTTCTCCTTTTTATCCTCCCCTTAATCTTCTCGATTTGACCAGTGATTAAATGAAAGTGGGGGAAGAGAGGAGAGAGGCCCAATAGAGGGGAGGAGCTCTCCCTCTAATGATTCAAGCGCAGGGTTGTCCAAAATCTCTCTCTGTGTTCGAAAATGAAATTCCAAAAATATTTCTATTGCTCTAATGTGATGATCGTTTTCTAAAATCTCTCTCAATGTATATTTATTTTTCTACCTGCAAATTTAGAGTTAAATTTAAAAAGAAATTACTATAAAGGGCATATAATATAAAATGCAAATATTGATTTTATTGATTTACAATAAAATTGCAAACCCGATCACTGATGTGAGCTACATGGATAAGTTCCAGAGAAATGATATAGGCCTATAGAGTGTAGAAAATTCAACTCTAGTATAACGGCTATAATTTCTACAATAAAACGGAATACAGTAAAACCCCTCTTATCCGGTCTCGGAATAACCGGTCCTCCGATTAATCGGCCTATCCCATTAGTATTATAAATTACATATATTTATCATACATTATTTTTATTATTATTAATACATATATTATATATAAATAACTTTTTTTCGTATTTTAATTAAACTGGTATAACATTGTGCAATATGTTTGTGTAGACAGGGAAGGGGAAGGAGTTTCCGAGTTTGTTTACTCGCTTGCCTATTTTTCTACATATGCTTGAGATCTCTTAAACAAAAATGAGGTAGTTAACGAAAAAGTGTGATGAAAATGAATGAAAATTAATTTTTCACCGAAACCTCGTATTAACCGGCCAAACGGATATCCGGCCAGAGTCTCGGTCTCTGCCAGGCCGGTTAAAAGGAGTTTTAATGTAGGTTTTATTGACATCATATTCCGAAAGCAGAGTAACTCTTTTTCTTCTAATGTTTATTTTAAAAATAACATTTTGATTTTATTATTTTATTTATAGGTCTATAACAGTGGTTCCCAACCTTTTTTGGCCCATCACCCCCCGCCCCTTTCTGGAGGTTGTCTAATACCTATCGCCCCCATTTCATTTATCTCTACCCAAATCTTTTAAAAATTTAATATAATAATGTTATTTTTATGAAGAAAATAACAAAAATAGATCATTTTTCAGGGGTCAATCTTAATTTAATGAAAACAAAAGGGACGTTTCGATTCTAGATTATAATTATCTTCAGACTATTTTATTTTTATGACAATTTTTTGTCCTCTTTTATACTGACCATCCTCTAAATAGGAGATTTTTCTCTTTTTAAATTTTAGTAAACTCTAATAATTTTTTCCCCTATGGATACTCATCGCCCCCCACTTATTTATTGCCCCCTGATAACCCAAATCGCCCCCTAGGTTGGGAATCACTGGTCTATAACAAAAAAAAAAAATATTAATAATTTGAGAATAAATAATAAATCCTATTTTTCTTCGCACTGTTTATTCTAGGGTATTTCGGCCGCATTTCCAGCCAAGATCAAAAACAAGAATTAATTAGAGTAAGGGAACATTATAAAGTGCCACTCTGGCTTTTGAGCCTTGCGTGTAGGCAACCATTTAGGCCTGCGGGGGTCAATCTATTGAGTTGCCTTAAAATGGACAATCCCCAGCAATTTTAGAAACTCTACTAAAATTGGATTATTTGTTTATTTTTTTATTATAATTTCACTTTTAAATTTAAATATGTGTGTAATAATAGTAATTAACAATTTTAAAATAACTTTAGCGTACCTTGCTCATGCTGTTTCATATCAAAATTAGGAAATTTTTTTTATTTAATTAGAACTCTCCCTTTCTTTTTATATATATGTGAAATCAATCAAAATAAA
The DNA here is from genome assembly GCA_023213315.1 of Euborellia annulipes. Taxonomy (NCBI): domain Eukaryota; kingdom Metazoa; phylum Arthropoda; class Insecta; order Dermaptera; family Anisolabididae; genus Euborellia; species Euborellia annulipes. Next base: position 30,098 of record JAKCPI010006975.1, on the reverse strand, counting down.
TAAAAAATTAAACAAAATTTGTATGCCGATTTTTCTCTTTTGATGTTATTTATTTATTTATTTTTTGATATATCGCAATATGTACTTTTCATTCATATATAAATAGAAAAATAAAAATTAGAAAAGAAAATCTCTCTCATTTTCAATAAAAAATATTTTTTATTAGCATTTTTGATTAAAATTCAGAGAGAGAGAATCGATTCTCATTCTCTAAATGATTACCTTCGCAGACACTTGAGAAGGATTTTATTAACTCATAAAGACAGAGAGACAGACAGACAGCTTCGCATTTCATCTCTCTCATTTAATTTCTAATATTTGAGATGGAAGTCAATAAAAAAAATATTATTCATAGGCAAAATTAATTTTCTTTCTTTATAATTGATAAATAATAATATGAAGCGAGTTAATGGGAGAAAACAAGTTTAATATTCCAAGTAAGAAATCTATCTATTGAAAATAAAATTATTCGTTTAAACTTCAAAGTAATTCTTTAAAATGACAAGATGGTTAGAAGAATTCTATTTCAATCTTTCTTTCCGAAAAATGGCTAACACTAGGGGGGATTGATTGCTTTTTGAACGAAAGCAGCACGAATAAATGAAATAAAATTTTATTCTTAAGGTGCGCGTCTCGAAAAACCGTTAGAACACGATTCAGTACCGAGTTACTCTAGGCGGCAAGAGATGGCGTTAGTTTTCCAATAGGGATACATGGAATTTATTCCATTTCATTTGAAAGATTCCAGCTAATTAATTAAGAGTAAAAAATTAATTATTTTTTAACACAATGATTACTAATTTAATTATCTATAAGATATAGAGCGAATTTTTTAAAAATATCTTTTATTTGATGCGATTAATCTAAAAAAAAAATTTATTTTTTCGAAAATGAAAAAAAGGGCTTCTATAAGTTGTAGATATTTTATATAGCTTTAATTTAAAAGAGATTTGAGGTCGATAGCTTCAAAATTATGGCCGCTGGAATCTCCCAAAATTAGCACCCCGAGACGCGCACCTTAAATAATATTTCTGAAATCGAGACATGCCTATATAAAAAATTTTTACTAAATAAAAAAATTTCTCTCCATTATGAGCCTTAATAATGAAAAAATATAAATAATCCATAATCAAATTTCACAGTCTATTTATTTTTACGTTTTGTATCCATCATTTCAATAGATTTTTTTAAATGTTATGATCAAATCATAATTAAAAAATAAAGTGATTAGAATGGTTACGAATCAGGGTGTTAATTCAATAAATTAAAAAAAAGAAATGGAAAAAGTATGTGTTTATGAAATTATTTTTTTGTTAATTTAATTTTGTTCCAACTATAAAAAATTGCCCTGGTGTGACTGTCGCACAGCACACAACTTTCTCTTACCTTCGGTAATCGAAAGTTGTGTACTGTGCTTGTCACACCTGATTTTTTGTGTCGACATATATTTAGTTTTCGACAGTACGGTACCTTCGATGTTCAAGATGTAAAATTTATAAGTATGGCAAAATATTTATATTTTGTTACCATGGCAACCATTTCTCCTATCTTTCCTATGGAGTACAAGAGTAAAGTGGTCTTCAGAAGATTTCAATGGCAAAATGAGAATATACATTTTAAAGAGAATCTAAAAAATAATTGATTTTTGAATTTAAAATAAAATCGTTGGAGCGAATTTTGAGAAAATCGAAAAAAACTGAAAAAGTACATCAGTAAAGTACTAGTACCCTTTGGCCGATTTTGATTAAAAGTTTATTTTCACGGCCCAGGAGGGTATAAAACTTAAATATAAAATTTCAACCTCCTAGCTCAATTCCTTCATGCTTAAAATTGAACACACACACCCACCCACAGACGACCATGTCGCGAAAACCACTTTTTTGGATTCAGGGGACCTCAAAACGTGTATATCCATCAAAATCTGGACATCGAATTTTTGACATGAATCCAATACTTTCTCTCTATATATAAATATATTTATATATATATATATATATATATATAAATATATATATATATATATATATATATATATATAGAGGTAAGAGAAAGTAAAAATATTGATTTTTAAAGAGATTTACGGGAGCGCCTGAAAGTTATGCAAACGGGAGGGATCTATTTCAAATATGGTGGTCTATGACCAAAGGCGCGTTCTCACGAGTCAACTTTTGATGATCAATTTTTAGTTGGTCAACTAAAGATTAAAGCGACTCGAATCACTTTTCGTTCACACGTTTCAACTGAAATGGATCAAACATTTCAGTATTTGCCATGCTTTTGAGGGTAGCGGTGCACAAATAGAGGAAAGACAAACTGAACAGACTGGGCTTCAAAATTGTGGCCGCTGGATTCTCCCAAAATTAGCACCCCGAGAAGCGCTCCTTAAAAGGAATTTCTAACCTAAGATTGAATTTTCTGTTTAATTTTCCCCTTTTTTTCAAATGGGCGGCAAATATAACTACAAATCCTCATCACTTTCATCTTTTATTACAAGATCTCGTTCAGTTAAAAACCTTTTCTTAAAAAGTTCTTATTAAGGAGAGTACTTGAATTTTGTCCAAATAAATTTAAAACAAATAATACTTTGTCGTTTAAGAATCTTAAAACAGTATTTCAAAAATACAATCTACCTTGAAAAATCTCAGTCTTAGATTTCGTAAATTAAATTCCACTCCTGCGTAGTAGTGTCGTACTTTTAATGTCCCTTGGCGAAGAAAGGCTTTCGAGAGTGGGTGGGTCAAATAAAGAGCCCTTAATAAAACTTGTCCGTAGTTAAGTTGAAGAGAGAGAGGGAGAATGGTGTGATTAAATTATGACGAGGGTTTATGTATTTAAGGCCATGCGGCCCAGGGTTTTACTGAATGAATGCGGGCCAATATAAAATCGAAGATAATGTTGGGGATATTTTTGAATGAAAACGGGTATATTATTTGTTACTAAAAAACAGTGGATAATCGATATTAGCAGCGGATCACTATATTAATCACTAATGTGTATATACACTGTATATAAATATAAACAGTATATTATTAATTACATGTATACTCAAATAAAAAATCTGGTGTGACTGATCGCACAGCACACAATTTTCCGTAATCGAAGTCAAGATGTGAAATTTATAAACATAGGAAATATTTATATTTTGTTACGTGTATATCCATCAAATTCTCGACATCGAATTTTTGAAATGAATCCAATGCTTTCTCTCTCTATAAATATTACATTATTATTATTATATACATAGGTAAGAGAAAGTAAAAATTCGCCACAAAACAAATCTTTGAAAGCCTCAGTTTTTTTTTTTTTTTTTGAAAATTGTTAATCAAAAAGAAGTCTGTTTTGAATTATTTATTATTTGGCCCGTTTATTCTGTAAGTGGTGTAAGTCCATTTTCTATTGTTTCGAGAAAATGAAAGGAAAAATCTATTTATCAACCAATTTTCAATTGTTCAAAACATGGGAATTTTTTAAGAAATTTACCACTAGCTATTTATATATAGAAAATCTATATTAATTTAAACATCAATTATGTGATATCTCATTTTTTTTTTTTTTTTTTTTTTTTTTTTAATGGACTTACACCACTTTCAAAATAAACGGTCCATTTATGTTCATAGTTATCAATATTTAAATATTTCGGATGGCATGGCTTTAGGTCGAACACCAAATAAATGAAAAAAAAAATATAGGTCTATATTTCAGTTTTTGGGTTTGCTTGTAGAGAAGGGGTGCAAAAAAAATTATTTTTTTTCAACCCCCCTCTCCTTTATGTACAGTGAGGGACAATATTAAGTCCCACTCATGCGTTTTCTCCTTGTAATTATGTCATTGTTTTAAAAAAAAAAATATTATAAATTTTTTAATGGAAACTTTGATGGTTCATACCTAGAAAATTTCCAATAAGATTTTCATTTTCTTTTATAAAAACAATGAAATAATCACAAGTAGAAAACGCATGGGCGGGACTTAATATTGTTCCTCACTGTACATTTACATTACATTTTGATTTATTTTCCTATATTTTAACGAACAAATTCGTTATTGAGTACATTTTGTGCCTACAAAAAAAACAATGATTAATGGCAGGTAGGGTAAGGAGAAGGGAGGGGGGGGCCATATTTTTTTTGCACCGGGCACCAAAAGGGTTAGGAACGGCCCTGCATCTAGAATTATTATTTTTTCTTTACGAAAAATTCTAGGACTCCAACTCCCTACCCCCCCCCACCCCCCCCAAAAAAAATCAATCTCTGGACTGTTTATAAATACCGGTATATATTCGTTGGACTGCCTGGGATCCGAACCCACGCCTCTTGGCTATATTGACATTTGTCAACACCTCTAACATAACAACCATGGGGGAGGGGGGTTTGCTGAAATTAATTTATAATTTAAAGTCAAATATTGGATTTTGACAAAAGACCCAATTTGGGAAAAGTGTATTTCAAAGGAGGTTTGCCTTAACCGGGCGGTACAGCTAGTTTATAATAAATTAAAGGAGAGTAAAGAAATCAATTGATCGACGTTCAAAGGATTCTTTTTTTTTATTCTATTTAAAGAAGAAAAGAGAGAGAGATTCAGAGAGAAATTAAATTTTTTTTTGTGTTCTGTACGTTCTTTTCACCGAATATATATTCTTATTAATTAAAAGTTGTATATTTTTTTATGAATGGACATAATAACAAAAAGAACAAAAATAAACAAAGGTGGAAATGTTTGTTCTAATCACCCCACTGCTCTCTCAATGTCTACGTCATTTCAAAAAAGAAGAGAGAAAACCCTTGATTTTTTATGCCTTTTTTTTAATTAATTCTTTTTTGAAATGTTTTTTTAATTAAAAAACAAACACACATTGTTGTTGTAGTTGTTGCTGCTGTGTAAATTTGTGAAATTTAAAAATGCAATGGAATTTTTTATTTTTTTCAATGCATTTTAATTCGTTCATATCGTGTGTCGACGTTACATGTAAGCTTATTGAAAAAAAAAAAACACAAACTCCTCTTAAAGTTTGACAATATTAATTATTCTAGAGCTAAAAATATTTTAAATTCAAAGTAGGATATGAGTAATTCTTGTATTAGTAATATTCTAATTTACAATACTCCCATATTTTTGTCCTTTTGATGAATGGATGCATAAGGTTATTATGTATAAGTTATTCCAATCGCAAAGGTCAGTTCCACGACTATGATAATATTTTAATTTAATTAATAATGACTATAGGTCGGTCATAATTAAGTTTTCCAATAAAAAAAAGAAAAATCTGGCGTGACTGTCGCACAGCATACAACTTTCTCTTACCTTCGGTAATCGAAAATTGTGTTCTGTGCTTGTCACACCAGATTTTTTGTGTCGATATGTATTTAGTTTCCGCCGATATAATAGAATTTAAGATGTCAAATTTATAAACATGGAAAAATATTTATATTTTGTTACCATGGCAACCATTTCTCCTATCTTCCCTGTGAAATACAAGAGTAAAGTGGTCTTCAAAAGATTTCAATGGTAAAATGAGAATATACACTTGAAAGAGCATCTAAAAGATAATTGATTTTTAATTTTAATCAAAAACGTTAGAGCGAATTTTGAGAAAATCGAAAAAAAACTGAAAAAGTGCATCAGTAAAGTACTAGTACTCTTTGCCCGATTTTGATTAAAAGCTTATTTTTCCGGTCCCGGGGGGTGTTTAACTTATATATAAAATTTCAGCCTCATAGCTCAATTCCTTCATGCTTAAAAGTGAACACAGACACACAGACAGACCATGTCTCGAAAACCACTTTTTTGGACTCAGGGGACCTCAAAACGTGAAGATCCATCAAAATCTCGACATCGAATTTTTGACATGAATCCAATACTTTCTCTCTATATATATATTAACATATATATAGAGGTAAGAAAAGTAAAAAACCTTATCAAGTCATTTTTCTTTCCAAAAAGTCTTTCATCTGCTTTCAATTTGAGACAATCGTAACAACAATTTAAAAAAAAACCTAATTTTTAGTTTTTAATAGACTCTGAATGAATTTGATCTAAAATAAAAGTTACCCTAAACCCCCACCTTAGTAAAATTCTCTATATATGAAAAAAAAAAATATGAAAATACGTCAACTAGTTTCAAAGTCCATTGGTTACAAATAAAAAATTAAAAACTACACAATCGATTTTTTGACATTTATTTACATAGGCCTAGATAGAGAAGTCCCTTCATGGATCCACCAATTTCATTAGATTCTACGACCCCACTATTCATAGAATACAGAAATAATTTTAATATTTAATTTAGGAGATATTTGATCCATTTGTGTTGTTTAGCTAGTACATAGTTTAATGTTTATTATCTAATTAATTAAGGACACAAAGGGAGGGAAAGGCCTTACTAATTAATTTTCTATAGAGAGAAAGCGAGGGAATGATGATGATGATGATGATGATGATAAAGAGCTCAAACCCCCCCCCTACCCACTTATCTGGTCTAAATTAATATAAAATGGAACATATGTAAAGTAGAGAGAGATAGGAGATATTGTTATTATAGTAACACCTAAAGAAGACAATCGAATATAATGATAAAAAGTGGTTTTCAAAAGATATCAATGGCAAAATGAGAATATACATTTTAAAGAGCATCTAAAAAATAATTGATTTATGAATTTTAAACAAAATCGTTGGAGCGAATTTTGAGAAAATCGAAAAAAACTGAAAAAGTACATCAGTAAAGTACTAGTACTTTTTGGCCGATTTTGTTCAAGAACTTCGTGATACGTCCCAGGGGGTACCTAATTTAAATATAAAATTTCAGATATTTTGTTCATAGACAGACAGACACACAGCTGGACTCAGAGGACCTCAAAACGTGAATATCCATCAAAATCTCGACATCGAATTTTTGACATGAATCCTTGAGAAATGCTTTCTCTATTTGAGTCGTCCATTTCCAAAAGTGTCTAGTTGCATCGGGAAAAAATTTTCAGGAAACGAGAAAAACCTGTATTTTATTAAACTCAAGAGTTAATTTATGACTGTTATGTTTATAAAATATGTAAATAAATAACGAAAACAATTTACAAGGTCTTAGGATGGTAGAGGAGAAGGTCCAAATTTCGGCTACTGTTTACTTTTTGTGTTATAACTTTTGTTAGAATAAATATTATTAACTCTAACCATGATAAAATTGTACATTCAAAGGTTTTCTTTCGATAAACTATTTAAAAAGCTTTAAAATACCTTTAATTTTATTTTTTTTTTATCACTTAAAAAAATATTCAAAATCACAAATTTTTGAGATGTGGTCTAAATTTGGGCTAGGCCAAAATAAACTAGAATAAAACAATAAAATATGTACAAATATTTAACTCAAGATCAAGGGCGGATCCAGAGGTGTTTCTCGGGGGGGGGTAATCTGGTGTGACTGGTCGCACAACACACAATTTTTTCTTAATTTCGGTAATTTAAAGGCGCATTCTATACTTGTTTGTATATTCAGATAATTGTATATACTGTATAATGGGCAAGTGCCTCTTTGTATGGGGTGCCAGTAATGAGTCAAGACCTTACGGCTTTACGTCCTTTGTTTGTTTTTTTCCTAGTAGCCCGAATTTAGACCTTCACTATGGTGTCGGTTTGAGGTTAATAAAAAATTCTACAGTCGGTTGAGAGCTTGGAATTATATCGATTATGGTACCTTAGGGTATCTTTAACCCAACTATTTATGGAGAGTAATATATTCAAATTTTTAGACTATTCAGTAAATTAAAAAATGCATACTTGTAAAAGTTTTCAATTGTCGAAAATCGAAAAAATTACCACCACTCAAACAACTGTCACTGAATTGCGCAGCTTTTTCAACCATGCAATGGGTGTTCCCTGAGAAGTTGTTTCATACTATCGCGGCTACATTGCAGCATCTCCTTACACTGATTACAGTACTAGCCAGAATTTGGACCCTAGCCGAAATTTGGACCTTCTCCTCTATTATTTTCTATATAGCAGTAATAAACTGTTTTAATATTCACCTAGGCACTTTTGGAAGAGTTCTTTGTAATTAGTAAGTTTTGGAATTGGACCTTTTGCAATTAGCGAGTTTTGCCACTGTAAATGCAAATGGTCAGTATCAATCAACACAGCAAAACAAAGAAGAAAATTCCATAAAAGTAGATGGTTAGCCAACAATGATCATTATTAAAAAGCGTAGAAATATAGGTCTGAATTGAAATTGAAAAATAAAACAAAAACTCTCAGACGAGGTGGAAACTACAAATGGAAATACTGTATTTATTAGGCCTACTAATAAATAAAAACAAAACTTTACGAATTACAGAAATAATCAGGTCTGAGCAAAATACTCAAAAAACAGTATTTGCAATACAAAATACTTTAAAAGAAGTATTTGAAATACAAAATACAAAATAGAAATGTATTTCAAATACAATATTTGAAATAGGGCCCGGCCCTGGAAATAATAAATAATCACTACACCGTGGTCGAATAATCAGAGATATTTATAATGCCAAGATTTCAAGTTTTAGAAAAAGATGACCTGAGAGTTTTCAATGGAATGGATTAATCTCTCAATCAGCAACTGAAAGAAGCGGGCAATATAAAGAATAAAATTCAATACTTTCTCTCTATATATTTCGTATATGGACCCTGTTATGCATTAGTGTGTCAAGCGCCAAAAAATTAAAAATTGAGTTAAGCTGTTATAAGTTATTTATCTTATATCCTATATCGTTATATACCTTTATTTTCCTCTCTTTAATAAACTTGTACACTAAGGGGGGCCTGAGGCCCTATGTACATTTTAAAGAATAAATAAATAAAAATAAATAAATAAATAAGCACAGAATATTGTTTCAAATACTATAATTAATAGTATTTTTTATGAAATATGTCCTAAAAAAATTTATATTTAATGTTACTTGCACAATTGACAAAAAAAAAAATTATATATAATCTAATTAAAACAAAAAACTTTAATGTTAATTTTCTCAAAACTCGGTAGCTGGCGCTTGACACACTTATGCGTAACAGGGTCCATATAGGGTAAGAGAAAGTAATAAGATATATTTCGAAAAATTTTATTTTTTTCTGTATCAAAATTTTCTGTTTTAAGTAGGCTACAGTCGAATAATTATTTTTTGAATTATCTTGCAAATAAGGGTATTTTTCATTTTGAAAAAAGCAGTTAAATTATATTACTCCACACTAATTTTTGTCTCTTTGGATCAGTCAGTGAAGTGCGTAAAGACACCTCAATTTTTTTTATTTTTCAAAAAAAAAAAAAAAACACATGTTGTTTCAGTAAATTAAATTATATTTTTTATATATTCCCTAAAGGAGAGAGAGAGAGATTAAGTATAATTATCATCCCCTCCCTCCCACCCTTGTCCTAAAGTACACACACATAATAATGTTCTTCTAATTAACCCCAAACCCTGAAAACCAACCTTGAAAAGTAATGTGTAACTTAATATGTTAAATATATATTAAAAAAAAAAGAATTATAATCATGATAAGGGGAGAGATTATTTTAATTAAACGATTCATCTAATGGATTTTTCAAGCGAGAGAGAGAGAGAGAGAGCTACAGGTGGGAGAGAGCTACCTGAGACTCTAGAATCTCCCAACTCCTACTACCAACTATGTATGTTAACCTCTCCCAGCCCCCTGGGGACGACGACTACGATGCACTCCATCCACAAAGAAAGATAAAGAAAGGAAAAATGTTTTTTGTAAATAATAAAATATAAGAGGTTAAAAAAAGGGATGTCAATATGATGACAGCCTTTGATACTTCCTTCAAGATATCTTGAATTCTTATCTGCTTAATATTAACTTTGAAAAATATTATTAAATAAATAACGGCCCAATGGTGGGAAAATTTTATTTTTTTTTTCATTTAAAGTACCTTGATTACAATGATATACTACATTTAAAAGTTTTGCTCCAAGATAGTCGCCACTATTTTTATAAACAATCATCAAAGACAAAGAAATAGTCACGGCGGTTAAGCGATGCCAAGCGGGGCAAAAGCTCGAGATTGGTAACCCAGCGCAGTAGCTATCAGCATTATAGTATTTAAAATTAATAGCCTACAAAAGTCATCTGAAGCCGAAAAGGGTTAAAAAAAGACAAAAATTGGAAATTTATTAAGCGAAGAAAAGGGGCTTTTGACTTTAAGGTGCGCGTCTCGAAAAACCGTTAGGACACGATTCGACTACCGAGTTACTCGAGGCGGCAAGAGATGGCGTTAGTTTGTCCCATAGGAATACAAGGGATTTATTCCATTTCATTTGAAAGATTCCAGCTAATTAATTAAGGGTAGAAATATTAATTATTTTTTAACACAATGATTACTAATTTAATTATCTATAAGATATCGAGCGAATTTTTTAAAAATATCTTTTATTTAATGCGATTAATCTAAAAAAAAATTTTATTTTTTCGAAAATCAAAAAAAGGGCTTCTATAAGTTGTAGATATTTTAAATAGCTTTAATTTTAAAAAAATTTGAGGTCGATAGCTTCAGAATTGTGGCAGCTGGAAACTTCCAAAATTAGCACTCCGAGACGCGCACCTTAAAATGGATATAGGAGACGAAAACATAAATAAATGCATTTTTTGAAAATAAATTAATGTCTATAGCAGCCAAAAAAATAGTGCAAATTCAAAATTATATAAAATGGATAAAATTTATTTATAGTCAAATAAAAAAGGCTGTCATCTCAAGCCCGGAAATGCCTACGGGCTTGGTCTAGTTGGTAGCGTGCCTACCTTCTATACCGAACGTCTTTATTTTGTTAACAAATCACATAAAATTTTAATTAATTTGTAATTAGAACAATAATTAAAGAAGAATAAATACAATTTCCTAAGCTATCCCCGGCTGAAAGGTTAGAGAATTGGAGATAATAATAAAAAGAAATAAAGATGATGTGATGAAAGAGAGGAAAGAGAGATTTTTCTCTTCTAAAATCCGAAATCCGATTTACGTCACCACTGTCCTTTTTGGTTATTTCTTTCTTTTTTTTTTTTTTTGACACATATTGCTTGCTTTTAAAGTAAAACGAAAATGTCAGCAAGGCACATTTTCTTTTTTAGAGATATTAAATAAAAGAAAAAAAAAACTTTTGGTTGAATAAAAAAATGAACTTTTAAATTATTAATTATCAAATCCAAAATCAAATGGTTAATTCAAGAACTAAAGCAATCACAGATTCGTTTAAATATTTTTAGATTCGTCAAAAAAGGAGTAATAGCTGATAATTATCAGCGCTTAGCGTTTAAACATACAAAGACACCAATATTAAAGACTGTATCTTTGATTATATAAATAATATAGGGTAAATTAAAAGTAAATATATGTAAGCCTACTCACAAAAGAAGCTAGTTTCAGAAGTAAAATGCTGAGGAAAAAAACTGCATTGAGATGATTTTATCACTGGAGGCATCTTGCAGATTTTCCAGAAGTTAACCTTGGAGTTGGAGGTGCCACCTTGAACAAGAGAAAAAATAATATTAAAATTGATTTTTAAACTAAAATTTAAATATATACTTAGGGACAGTTGTAATTAACTAGCTATTCTTCAGCTAAGCTAGTTGACTATAACTTTTGATATATCTGGTTAATTGATGTTAGGGATGAAACGATACGAGTAAATACAATACTTACTATACTTTTCTTTCGATACCAATACTTTTGTAATCGATACTTTGGAATCAAGTACCAATATATCGGTCAAAATACTCGTATCGATACTCGTCCACTACGCGATGATTAGTAGTCGGAAGAACATTTATATATTTGTTCTTATTTACAATAGAAATAAGTGGACTGGTTTGTACCACTGTATTTTAATTTTTATTATTGGAGTGTTTAACAGGAAAACACTTTGAAAAATTATTATTTTTGGGTAGTACCTGTAAAACTGAATTTTTTCTTAGTCGTCGTTGTTTGTTTTTCAAGAACTTGTTGTTTTATGGCTGTGAAATTTTAATCAAGATTAGCAGAGACTTTCAGCCAGAGATTAAATTATTTAATTTTCTATTTACCGACGTTTCGGTCGCCAATCACGACCTTCATCAGGGCGAATATTGTCAATTATACACGATCTTAGGTATTTTAATATTCATTGCAATTAAATCTACAATTTCTTTTTACTTTGATTTGTGCAAAAATATTATCATATTCGGAGGTCTCCTATGATGAAGGTGGTGATTGGCGACTGAAACGTCGGCAAATAGAAATTAAATAAAAAATTTTTATTTAATCTCCTGGCTCAAAGTTCCTGCAATCTTGATAATATAAACCCTAAGTACTTACTGCTGTTTTTGCTTATTTTTAATTGTACGACAAAATTGACCGATACGAGTAAGTATCGATATTTTCAATCGATACCAGTAGGTACTGATACTTTCGACCGATACCAGTATCGAGTAAAAGTATCGATACCTCAGTGGTATGTTTCATCCCTAATTGATGTAGTTGAAGGAGTTTAAAAAGAGAGAGCAGTTAATTATATTTTCTTTTATTATACCCTCAGTGCTGACGTTTCGGTTCTGTTTAGGGTCCTAAACAGGACCGGAACGTCAGGGTCCTAAACAGGACCGGGGCGCCAGGGTCCTAAACAGGATTGGAACGTCGGGGTCCTAAACAGGACCGAAACGTCAGCACTGGGAATATAATAAAAGAAAATATAATTAGCTGCTCTCTCTTTATTCTACTACTACTATAACTTTTGAGTCTTTTCAGTTCTAGTTAAGCAAATAATATCATAATAACAGCCCAGATTGTAGTTATTTAGCTAAAACCTAAAGTTCAGTAAAAGGCTTAACTAAAGAGTAAAATTAGAAACACAAGTCTGTTTTATTGTTTTTATAAATTTTTAAATAAAAAAAAAAAAATTAATTATGCGGGTCGAAAAATAAAATATTTAAAACAATTACTATGCGGGCCCATTAATAGTCAGCTATCAAGCTGATCTGAAACTCTATCAGGTCTATTCTCTAAAAACAGACGTTAAAATTTAAAATAAACAAATGGGTGTTAAAAAGTAATGTAAAAACAATCAGCGTTAAAAAAAATGCTATTCAAAATCACTTCCTTGCCTCAAATGGCTATTCTGTAAACAAAAATTTAAAGCCAAAGCGTTAACATTTAGTAAATAGTGTTAAAAATTAATGCCATGTCTAGGGGGTGCCTTTAATATTTTAACGTCGTGTTTAAATTAAAAACGGCGTTCTTAACCTAAAAAGTAAGCTTATGATTTTGTAGCTTTGAAATAAAAGCAACACGTTAACGTCGCTGTTAAAACTTTGTTTAGAGAATAGCATTTTTTTTAACGCTGATTGTTTTTACATTACTTTTTAACACCAATTTGTTTATTTTAAATTTTAACGTCTGTTTTTAGAGAATAGACCTCTAGGCTTTAAGTTATAGTGTAGGCCTATTATTGTAATTCGTAATCAGTGCGAGACTATGGAAGAAGTAATTAATAAACCATTATTTATCATTAAATTTTTTTTTTTTTTTTAATAATTATTTCAAATTAAAATAACCCCTAAATGTTATTTAAAATATAATATGAAAAAGATGAGATAGATAGATGATTAGGTTAATTAAAATCATTTTTCACATATGGATAATGAAAAAAAAGGAGCCGGCACTTTCCATCATTTTAATTCATTTAAGAGATTAATTTCTATAAAAATAATTAAAGAGAGAACAATTAAAAAGAGATTTAAAATTATGATACGAGGGAGATTGTTTTATATTACAAATAAAGAGGCTTAGATAAAGAGAAATTCATTAGAAGATAATTTAGATCCTTTTTATGAAGGGGAGGGGGACACTTTTAGTAAGAATATAGATTTTAAACTTTTCCAAGGGGGTGTGTGTGGGTGAGTATAAAAATAATTGTGCTGAAATGTAAACTAGATTTAAATATAATTGAAATTAATAAACATTCAGCCGGATGCTTCACTTTTAATTAACTAGCTATCCCTCGGATAAGCTAGTTGACTATAGCTTTTGAGTCTTGAGTTCTAATTAAGCTAATCATTTGATTGAATAAGAGCCTAGATCTCAGTTAACTACCTAAGACCCAAAGTTCGGTATAAGGCTTAACTAAGGGGTGAAATTAGAAACACAAGTCTGTTTTATTTTATTTTTTGTAGAAATTTTTAAATTTTTGTTAAAAAATTAATTAAGATTAATAGTGTTCTTGTTTATTATATCTCAGCCAAAAACATCGGAGATGCAAAGAGGGCGCCTCGCATTATTTTTGCCTAGCGTCGAGGTGAAATCAAAAAAATGCGCCTCGCTTTTCTGATTTATATAAAAGCGAGGAAATATTTTCACTTAAATAAAACCCCTACAGAATTTTATTTGTTTCATATATCCTCGCTTTTATATAAATCAGAAAAGCGAGGCGCATTTTTTTTTGATTTCACCTCGACGCTAGGCAAAAATAATGCGAGGCGCCCCTTTTCATCTCCGATGTTTTTGGCTGAGATTTCACTTCTTTTTGTGAAATATTACATGAAAATATTATTTATTAATTTTTGTTTATTAAATATTAAGTTATCCCATGAATAGATCTTTTAATATGCATTCCAAACAGTAAAAATTAAATACATCGTTTGGTATCCATTCGAAACGATAAACATAGGATTTTACCAAATTTTATAAAATTTTAGGTTTTTTATTTTTGTTATGTTGGTAGATTGTAAATACTTCGTTTGGTATTCATTCGAAACGATAAACATAGGATTTCACCAAATTTTATAAAATTTTAGGTTTTTTATTTTTGTTATGTTGGTAGAATGTAAATACATCGTTTGGTATTCATTCGAAACGATAAACATAGGATTTCACCAAATTTTATAAAATTTTAGGTTTTTTATTTTTGTTATGTTGGTAGATTGTAAATACTTCGTTTGGTATTCATTCGAAACGATAAACATAGGATTTCACCAAATTTTATAAAATTTTAGGTTTTTTATTTTTGTTATGTTGGTAGAATGTAAATACTTCGTTTGGTATTCATTCGAAACGATAAACATAGGATTTCACCAAATTTTATAAAATTTTAGGTTTTTTATTTTTGTTATGTTGGTAGAATGTAAATACTTCGTTTGGTATCCATTCGAAACGATAAACATAGGATTTCACCAAATTTTATAAAATTTTAGGTTTTTTATTTTTGTTATGTTGGTAGATTGTAAATACTTCGTTTGGTATTCATTCGAAACGATAAACATAGGATTTCACCAAATTTTATAAAATTTTAGGTTTTTTATTTTTGTTATGTTGGTAGAATGTAAATACATCGTTTGGTATTCATTCGAAACGATAAACATAGGATTTCACCAAATTTTATAAAATTTTAGGTTTTTTTATTTTTGTTATGTTGGTAGATTGTAAATACTTCGTTTGGTATTCATTCGAAACGATAAACATAGGATTTCACCAAATTTTATAAAATTTTAGGTTTTTTATTTTTGTTATGTTGGTAGCACTCCTTCTTATCACGTTAATCTATTTCTATCTGAATGGATCTATCCTAAAAAATTTTTGTTCCATTAGGGATGAAAATTACTAATAATAATATATATGTTCCTAGATGACGTCATCAGGGAGCAAAATAGTTAGAATTGTCTTTTCGCCATGTTAAAGATAGGACAAATTTGAAATTTTGAATACCTCTCAAAAAGTCACTTTTGATCCAAAATGAAATTTTATATCAAAGGTATCGGGTTTTTGATAGTATCTATTTGTATTTTAAATTTCATCCTAATCGGTCCAGCAGGGAAACCTGTAGCTTTGTCTAAAAATTTGAAAATTGAAGAAAAGAATGAAAAAAAAAAAGAAAAAAAGAAAAAAAAAAAAAAAAGGAAAAATAAGAGACTAACTTTTGACCTTCCGAAATCGGCAAAATCTCAACTTTGAGCCTCTGCCATTCTGTTTGGCACTGGAATTTTTTTTTGAATTCGTGCTCAAAATAATCCTTATTTATTCTAGTTTAATATAAAAAAAATTTGGCTCCGATATCTTAAAACCTTTTTGAGATATTCGCCCAGAAAGAGAAAAGTTTCTCAAAAAATTTTTTTCACGTCCCTATCTTTTATTAAGGATTTAAAATCATTCTTGATAATATAGTCTAGGGACGACTCGTCCATCTAAATGCAATGGGCCATTGGCATCTATTGGAATGTCAACTAAATGGTAGTATTAAGAGTTTCTTTGCTTTCTTTTGCTTTTCACATGCTCGGCGACGAGTCGCTCCCGCGACTCTTGATCAATGATTTGCCATCTGAGGATAAGTTTGTTTGTTGATTAGAAGCAAGGGCGGATCAAAGGGGGGGGGGGGGGGGTAAAGGGGGTAATTACCTCCCCGAGACTTGAAAAAAAATACCTTTTTTTCGCAAAAAAATTTATTTTTAATGTAAATTTTTAAAAATTAATTCTTAAAAATTTGATTTGTATTTATATTCTGCCAATCAAGTACAGAATGTGCCTTTAAATTACCGAAATTATGAAAAAAATAATGTGCTTTGGGACGAGTCACACCAGATTACCCCCCCCCCACCCGAGACACACCTCTGGATCCACCCTTGACTAGAAGTGAAGCAACGAGGCTTTAAGAATAGGGATTAATAATCCTATATTTGCTATTTTCTACTTCACCTTCCAATTATTCAAATTATTTTTTGGCCACTGATTAATTTGAATAAATAAGGATGATGTCCTAACAGAGCCCCCCTCCCCCCAAAAAAAAAATGTTTGATTGCCCCCCGCAGTGCGAAAAAATATAGACACGCAAAAAAATTTTTTCCGCAGGATGGCAACATGACCCCGCAAAAAAAAAAAAAAAAAAAAAATGGTTCGCAGGAAGGGAAAAAAAAATTTAGTTTCTTAAAAAAAAAAATTTCCGCAGAAAAATTTTTTAGTTCAGGCCATCTATATATAAAAAATGAAATGGGAAAAATGTATGTATGTATGTAAATATGTATGTATATGTTCTATAGAAATCCACAATTTTCAATGAATCCATTTGAAATTAAGTACACCTATAATACATGGCTCTGGGAGTAAGGTAGTAATAATTTGAATCTCTTAAATGTTTTGGAAAATTAATTATAATCAAATTTCTTCAATATGGGAACACAAAATCAACAAGTTGGCTAGAAATTTGAGAGGCAGGTAGATGCTGTGTGAACCAGCTTCCTACCCTGACTATGGGCTGGGGGTGGGGGCTACGCAGCAGTTGAAAAACGAAGAGAGGTGACTGACCCTTTAAACAGTCATAAACAGACCCTTTTGTGCTGTTCCCAATCGGTACCCTCGCCTCGCTTGAATATAAGATCCTTTCTTAACACTTGCATTGCAACAAGAAATATCCCAAATTGGAAATAAACTTGCTCGCTGAAGGCGAGCAAAGGGGCTCCAGGGGGCGCAGCCCCCTGGCTAGGCGGAAAGCCCGCCGAAGGCGGGCTTTGCGACTATTTAATTTATATATATGGACCCCTGTTACGCATTAGTGTATCAAGCGCCATCTACCGAGTTTTGAGAAAATTAACATTAAAGTTTTTTGTTTTCATTGGATTATATATAATTTTTTTTGTCAATTGTGCAAGTAACATTAAATATAAATTTTTTAGGACATTTTTCATAAAAATACTATTAATTATAGCATTTGAAACAATATTCAATGCTTAAGTCAATTTTCCAAATCTCGGTACCTGGCGCTTGACACATTAATGCGTAACAGGGTCCATATATTAGACTAATTAAGAAAATAATGCAATAGAATTGATAGGTAGTCATTTATTGAGTTCAATTTTTGACTTTCTCTTACCCAATATTGTTTTTTTATGGATATAATTAAATTTTGTAAAAAGGGCAGACAGACATTCTCTCTCTTCTTCTTTTATTTATCCTTTCATGTCGTTCGTTCGTTGGCTGGATGGCCAAGAGATAACAATAAACCTTCACTCCAATGAATAATTCATCGTTTAGTTATGTTTTCGGCCATTATGTTGTTATTGTTATTAGGTTATGTTACAGCCAGTCTAAAGGGGCACACGCACACACAACCCCCCTAAACTTTAACTTTCATTGATAGCTATTCCAAATTTTAGATAATTATTCCCCTCCTCCTCCTGTTGCTGCTCTTAGGGCCGGTTGCTTCATCCTGGGTGAGCTTGTTAGCCCCGACTTTTTTTGTAGTGCAGAAACCCACTTCAGTTTTATTTTTATAGTAAAATATACGATATTTCATCATTTTATTGCTAAAAGAAGTATTCTAGAAGTACATATATTTGTTATTTTACCTTATATTCTAATTATTTTATCAATAAAATTATGAAATGTTTTATATTTTATAAAATATGTTATAGTCTAGGGCCCGCTTGCATCAGATCTCGTCGCCATATTTAGCCCTGAGTTAACCTCACTTTTGAGTAATTTCATATAGATATATGGGGAATTGGAGCCAAGGTCCGGGCTAAAGTTAGCCCAGGCCCAAAAGTGGGGCTAAGATTTAGCCCTGGGATGACACGTACGAACATGTATTATGAACTCAAGCATCCTAACTTCACCAATATAAATGTAAAAAATAATATAAATGCAATATGGAATCTACCGTTTTTTTGTTATTATTCATTTTATGTCAATCAGGATTATACTCGTATATCCAGGATATATTGCAAGTTGTTGAATATTCTCTAACTTCATCTAAGGCATTGCACATGTCTTGTTAATAAAACTATTTGTTTTCAAATTGAATGCAAATTGATATTAAATATTTATATGAATTTTTCAGTTGATATTACTTCTTGTCAGGTGAAAATAAAAGGTATATTTCTTTTTTGAAATTATCTTTATTTGAGCCACACAGCTGGCAATTTGTCAAAATAGTTGTGAAGATTGGAACAATTGACAAATTGTTATGTGAACTCTAATAAATCTTGTTTATTTTTTGAAAATTTTCAAATTTTAGCAAAAAAAATATTAAATTCTTATATTTAAATGTATATTAATAATATTTATTTAAATTATTGGTGATAATATCAATTTTTATTTTAATTAATATTTATAAGTTGCCTTAATGGAGTTGCAAACTTCACAAACAGAACATGATTTGTTCCCCCGGAAGAGGGTTTCTTCATTACAAAAAAAAGCCATTTAGCCCGGGGCTAACAAACTCACCCAGGATGAAGCAACCGGCCCTTAGAGTTGCGTTTGAAACATACACGTCTGCGAAACATAATTTGTTAATTAAGTATTGTATATGTGTGAGTTCAATATTAACTTGGATATATTGTTCGGATAATAAATAAATTTCCCTCTCTCTCTCTCTCTCTACATGATGATAAATCCGATTTAATTAGAATAATCATTTTCATGTTTATATAATATATCAAGAGTGCGTGATTTTATTGAATCTATAAATGAATATAGATTTATTTTTGTTAAAAATTGTTAGTGTACAGAGAGAAAGAAAAGGCAATCAAGCATAAATTCCTCTTAAAAACTTTAAATATAAAAAATAATCCGTTGCCTTAAAATTAATTAAAAGATGCTTATGATGGCAACAATATTTTAAATTTTTTGAGTTAAAATGTCGTTCAACTCTTATTCATTGAGGTCGATCTATCCAAAGTCGCAAAAACATTTTTTTAAAATCACTTTCAAGATTAAGTTTTGAGGTTTATTTGTTTTCAAAGGCGGATACAAGGGAGAGGGGAGAGAAAGTAATTATCCCCCTCCACCTGCCAGATTTGAGAAAAATATTTTGCTTGTAAATTAGATAAATTTTTAAAATTCCTTGTAAATAGCTTTAATTAAAAAAATCTGGTGTGACAAGCACAAACACAACTTTTGATTACCGAAGGTAAGAGAAAGTTGTGTGCTGTGCGACAGTCACACCAGATTTTTGTGTCGACATATATTTAAAACTGTATCTTTTCTATGAAGTATAAGGGTAAATTGGTCTTCAGAAGATGTCAATGGAAAAATGAGAATATACATTTTAAAGAGAATCTAAAAAAATAATTGATTTATGAATTTAAAAAAAAAATCTGGTGTGACTGGCGCACAGCACACAACTTTCTCTTACCTTCGGTAATCGAAAGTTGTGTACTGTGCTTGTCACACCAGATTTTTCGTGTCGAAATATATTTAGTTCCCGACAGTACGGTACATTTGAATTCAGATGTAAAATTTATAAGTATGGGAAAATATTTATATTTTGTTACCATGGCAACCATTTCTCCTATCTTCCCTATGAAATACAAGAGTAAAGTGGTCTTCAGAAGATTTCAATCGCAAAATGAGAATATACATTTTAAAGAGCATCTAAAAAATAATTGATTTTTGAATTTAAAAAAAAAATCGTTGGAGCAAATTTTGAGAAAATCGAAAAAAACTGAAAAACTACATCAGTAAAGTACTAGTACTCTTTGGCCGATTTTGATTAAAAGCTTATTTTGTCGGTCCCGGGGGTGTTTAACTTAAATATAAAATTTCAACCTCGTAGCTCAATTCCTTCATGCTTAAAATTGAACACAGACACACACACCACACACCCACCCACACACCCACCCACCCACAGACAGACCATGTCGCGAAAACCACTTTTTGGATTCAGGGGACCTCAAAAACGTGAAGATCCATCAAAATCTCGACATCGAATTTTTGACATGAATCCAATACTTTCTCTCTATATATATATTACATATATACATAGGTAAGAGAAGTAAAAATCGTTGCAACGAATTTTGGGAAAATCGAAAAAACCTGAAAAAGTATATCAGTAAAGTACTAGTACTCTTTGGCCGATTTTGATTAAAAGCTTATTTTCACGCCTCAGGTGGGGTGCCTAACTTAAATATAAAATTTCAACCTCCTAGCTCAATTCCTTAATGCTTTAAATTGAACACAGACACACACACACACACACGCACACGCAGAGAGACCAAGTTGAGAAAACCATTTTTTTGGATTCAGGGGGCCAAAAACGTATATATCCATTAAAATCTCGACATCGAATTTTTGACATGAATCAAATACTTTCTCACCATATATATATATTACATATATACATAGGTAAGAGAAAGTAAAAAGTTGAATATGAAAGAAGAAGCAGCCAAATAATTGAGCCTCTAATTATAAGCCTGAACTTTTTAGTATCACATTGTTGGTATTTTTAAGAATTAATACATAACTTGTATTAACAAATAACAACTCGATTTATGCATATAAAATTTAAATATGCTCTTTGAGGGCCGAAGATGGCAGGGTTGAACAACCCTGCTGAAACGTTCCAATAAATAGTGTTTATTACCAAATAGAGGCACAATCATGGGCGTAGCCAGACATCTTGTTAGGGGGGGGGGGGGGGGCCAACCCCTCGTTAGGGCGAGAGGGGGGTTGCAATTAATATATACATAGATTTTTAATTATTTATTTAGATAAAAAAAAATTAAATTAATGTAGTGAATTGTGGCGTTAAAAAAAATTCCCAATGGGAAAAATATATATTTGATTGTTCGTTTTTAATTTTTAGGACAAGCCAGGGGGGGGCAATGGCCCCCCTGCTTCCCCTGGCTACGCCCAGGGGCACAATTATTTGGCTGCATCCTCTTTCCCATTCAATATATCAGCTACAGCCACTTTCAATTTATTAAAAAGATAATATTCGTTTTTTTTTTTTAATCCAAGGCAAATTGTTTCTCTAAAATTTGGCGATATCTATTATCCATCCATATTTATTTAAATTAATTGTTAGCCAATATAATTTTAAAGAAAACCTTTAGCAAGAGCATTAATTATAAAGCCAGAAAGTGACATAAATTGTCATTTTTAATGATTATTTAAGCATTCCAAGGTCTTGAGTTTGAGACAAGCAAGAGTAGGAAGAGGCAAGGCAGCAGACGTGTGTCTGTCCGTCCGTCTGTCGCCTCAAATCGATACCCAGAGAGAGAGAGAGAGAGATGAAGTAAAGTCTCTTCTCTCTAGTGCGCCATACAAAGCAAAGCACCACCACCCCCCCAACCCCCTCCGGTCGATTACATATGCATCAGCTTTCATCTCTCTTACTTTTAAAATATTTCTCTCTCTTGTAAGAAAGACAATTAATTTTTCTCTCTATCTCTCTCTAGGGGGAAATAAACAAATCAAGAATTAATAAAAAATAACGCATTGTGGTTTTAAAAAATCTGGTGTGACTGGCCGCACCAGATTTTTGTGATATATATTAGAATTCAAGATACAACATTTATAAACATGGGCAAATATTTTATACGTATTTTGTAACCATAATAATTAAAAAAAAAAAAAAAAAAAAATAACCACGAGAGTGCAACACGGATCTTGTGGATTTACCTCCACATCCCACCTTGGCAACCATTTCTCCTATCTTTACATTATGATAGTCACGATTTCAGACTACAAATCGCCGCTTCAATCAAGGTTTCAGATTGCACAGACTGAGGCGCGCTAGATGGACGTTTTGAGAGTTAACGCTTTGCTAATCCTCACCTCAGTACCGGAGAAACCTGAACGCTTGATTGACGGCGTTTCTCTAGAGACTGAAATCGCGATCATATAATTTAAATAAGCCAGTGCCTGGGTACACAGTAGGGCATGTTAGAATCGACAAGATCCGGGCCTGCGGCCCTACATATTTCGCTTATATAAATTAATAAATAACTTGGTTATCGTATTTTTCATATATTACCTCATGCGCCAACACATGACAGTATATAATGTCTTTATTGTGTATGACGTATTATGTTACCATGAGCAACCATTTCTCCTAGCTTTCCTATGAAGTACAAGATTAAAGTGTGCTTCAAAAGATTTCAATGGCAAGATGAGAATATACATTTTAAACAGCATCTAAAAAATAAATGATTTATGAATTTTAATCAAAATCTTTGGAAAATAAAAAAAAACTGAAAAAGTACACTTCAGTAAAGTACAGTAAACGCCACAATTAAGTCCCCACTTGATAGCTTTAGCCTTAAGTATATGGTATAGTATATGGTGTAAAGTGAAATAATTTTAATGACCGAAAAGGTAAAACGTAAAATCTGGTTCAAATGATTTTATTTTCCTTTTAAAATTTAAAATTATTTCACCATTTACCATATTCCATACCATATACTCAAGGCTAAAGCTATCACGTGGGGACTTAATTGTGGCGCTCACTGTACAAGTACTTTTGGCCAATTTTAATTAAAAGCTTATTTTCACGCCTTAGGGGGTTGCATAACTTAAATATAAAATTTCAACCCCCTAGCTAGATTCCTTCATGCTTTAAATTGATCACAGACAGGCAGACGTTGCAAAAACCACTTTTTTGGACTCAGGGGACCTCAAAACGTGTATATCAAAATCTTGGCATCGAATTTTTAACATTAATCCAATACTTTCTTTCTATATATATATTACATATACATAGGTAAGAGAAAGTAAAAACCAGAAACATGGTAATATTTTTAATTGAATTTTTTTTAATTTAAAGTTGCTTTTAGATTGCAGCGACTATGATTTATTAAACAAGACTGTGAGTGTTTTTTATTGGTGAGGCCAAACATCCCATGGCCTCCGGGAATCGAACCCAGGATCTCCGCCTTTCCGGGGCATAGGCGTGCTATCCATTGCACCAGGCCACCGGACCCTCGACCTGCACCAATAAAACTCACTTCCCCTTATATGCAGTTTAACTATGATTTATGTAGTTGTTTGTATTTTTTCACATTTAATTGGATACAACGTTTCTGTGACCGTCGTACACTTATAACCTGCGCAATATGATTAATCAAGCCACCAGATTTTTTATTATTTTGTACGGTCCATTTAATCTGGTCGTCAATAAAATTTAGAAATAATACGAATACATCACACGTGTCAGGATGCGATTTCTACTAGAGAGAGGAGAAATCTTTACCGCTATGAACAGACAGCCTCAATTTTTTTCATTTTCTATCCAAGCCCGATGGTCCCTGGATCTCCCTTAACCACTCCCATCTCAAAATCTGCTGATTTTTGAAATAACAAATGAAAATAATACAATGAATTTGTATTTATGTTTGATTTGTTTTCAATTAATATGCATATCTTTAATCTGTATCGGGTATTTGTTTTGTTTTACTCATGTTGTTGCTACTATTGGATGAAAATTAGGTCATTGGGAGGTCATCAGAGCCCTATGAAAATATATTGGCTATAAATAAATATATATCTCTGCTTATGTATTCAAACCATTTGAGAGAGATATATATTTTTTTTAATTTATTTTAAAAATAGTCATTTTCTTCTTCACAGAGGCATACTGAGGGGGGGGGGTCCGCCCCAGGCCCCGAGCAGGCTTAGGCCTAAAATTGTCTCGTTACGCCCCTGCTTCTAGATCTTGTACTTGTTGCAATTTGGTTTTTTTTTTTGTTTAGAATGAAAGCCGCAATTTTTATATATAAATTTTAATAATTAAATCCCTTTCTCTTCTTTTTTAAATACATTTTCAATTTTTATTTATTTTTTATTTCTCTAGTTTATTTAGACTCGCTTGGTTTGGAAACAATTCCTCCACACTCCATGAATAAGTGATTTAATGGGATTTGTACTTGCGGGGAATATTGAAGGCTTCCTTCCTTCCTTCCCGCCCTTACTGGTCATCCAATTTGTAGTTGAACATGTTCTAACAAACAGAGAGAGAGAATCTGTACATGTACGTACGAATCTTCTCTTTAAGTTCCGATTCAAAGAACGAGAGAGAGAGAATAAGTCATCCTCACTTGTTTATTTAATGAAAACATTTTATTATTTGATATTCAGATTAAAATAAGCTGGGTTTAAAATATTAACAAAATTATATTTAGCGCCAATCCTGCAGTGCGGGATTAATAACGGAGAAAAATTAGTTTATAGCCAGTTAATGAATAAATAAATAGGAGATGGAAAAAATCCATATTTAAAACTTGTTTTCTATATTAATTTATGCTTCCAAAATTAGTGCCGAGAAATCTTAATCTCACTCTAAAAGACTTACAGCAAAAATAGATAGTAAAATTAAATTGTATTATAAATAAAATAAATTATTTATTATTTATTTATTTATTTATAAAATTAAATTGTATTATGGGAAGGAACAGTATGGGTCTCTTGAAGAGCAAAAACACTTGGATTTATACTCTTTTAAAAGTAATTTAATCTCCTCCAGGTGGGCAAAAACCCCATTTAGATTCCACTGTATTATAGTATTCAAAGGATCGGCCATACTCAAGTAATTTCAGGTATATATGGACTGCAAATACACAAAGCTGTAAATTAAGATGCTATTTATTCTTTGCCCTATTGGATCGGGGTCTCTGAGTAACACTAGGTTTACTAGGGAAGGGGTTTTGTAATTATAATTTCTTGAAGTTGTGGCTGTGATGTGATCATAATAGAGAGATGGAAATGCTCGAGGTACAATAAAACTCCCATAATAAGACGTTTCGGCCTGAATTTATTTGCCATCTTCAGTTATCCGAGATTACTCGTAATTCAAAGTGCACAAGTGATTAAATGATGTGGGGCGAAACCTTTCTATGGGAGATTTATTGAAACTCGAGCATTCCAATTTGGCTGATATCTCCATCCCTCTATTATAGTTTTTAATTATAGACCATATTTTATTTTATTTATTTATTAAAAAAATAAATAGGTCCTACTGTACAACGTTTCGACTACTTATTCTGCAGTCGTTTTTAAGTACTTGCTCCAACTCAAGTGAACTGAGTCGGAAATAAAAAGTCGAAACGTTGTACAGTGAGGGTCAATATAAGTCCCACCCATGCGTTTTCTACTTGTGATTATTTCATGGTTTTTATAAAAGAAAATGAAAATTTATTGGAAATTTTCAAGGTGTGAACCATGAAAGTTTCCATTAAAAAATATATACCGTATTTTTTTTAAAAACAATGAAATAATCACAAGTATAAAACGCATGGGTGGGACTTAAAATTGACCCTCACTGTACAGTATTTATATTTTTAATAAATAATTAATAACAAAATGTGGCCAATAATTAAAAATTCCCATAATAATAATAATTGGATGTCCATTTAACTCAAAGGTTATTTTGTTTTTGTTGTTTCAGCGAATGAGTTCGGCACTGTACTGGGCATGAGTCCTCTAGTGCTAGTAGCAGCTTCTGTGTCAGTATTGCTCCTACTCTTTGGTGTAGCTGTTCTTATGGGCTTGTGCCTATGCAGAAGAGCCTCTGCAGCAGCGGGAGCTGCTCCAGGAGCAGCACCGCCCGCTACGCCTCCATCGCATCTGCCTTGTAAGTCTCTCAGCCAGATTGAAACGAACATTGGAACGTGAATCAAATAAGTTCGATTGAATTCAAAAATTAAACAGCAGGGATTTCATCAAGTTACTCGTACCTAAAAAAAAATTTGTAACCCAGAAATAAGTCCGATTATGCACAATAATAATCAGTTCCGAAATCGGGTTGTGGACACCACAAAATAACATAAAGAACAAGATTTCTTGTTATTATGTGAGTTTTTAATTTTAGAACACATTTGTATTAATTATGTACAACGTTTCGACTGCTTATTCTGCAGTCGTTTTCAAGTACTGTGGACTTGTTTTCGACTCTAAAAGAACGTTACGTGGATTCTATATGCAACAACATCAGCGCCATCTACAATCATTCCCGAGAAGTTAGACATAAACATCAGCGCCATCTACAATCATTTCCATGAAGTTAGACGCAATCATCAAAGCAAGCGTTTACATAAAAATAATGATTTTTCAATAAGTTTTTGGAATTTGATTTTTTAACAGAAATGGTACAAAATATTATTAAATTATTCCAATAATATAATACAATAGTCAAACCTTAATATCCAATTAACATTTTTCACATTCAATACAATGTTCCACAACTGTACAGTATTTATATCTTTTTTAATAAATAATTAATACAAATGTGATTAAAAGCACAAATAATAATAAGCCTAACCTAAAAGATTGCTTGCTCCAAATAAAACAAATTTCAAATGGCAAATTATTCTATAAAAATATTATTTTTGCAGTTATTCTCTCTTTCGGTTGGATTCTCTTTGACAATAGATGGATTAGTTTTTTGGTATCAAGAGGATAGGTCTCTTTCTCTTTCTCTCCTTCCTAAAATACTGACAGAGAATAAAATATGATCCTTAACTGGGCTGAAATTAACTTGGCTTTTTGCTTGATTTCAATAAGAAGCTTAAGTCTCCCACCCCCCTGCCTCCCCCTGATTACATTTTGGCCGACATGATTTATTCACCGCATTCTCCAGTTTCTTTGTTCTTCTTCCTAGGGAATTTATTTACTACTACATACTATCAGAATCGATAACGAACACCCAACGCAAAGTCTCTCTCTATCTG
The DNA here is from genome assembly GCA_023213315.1 of Euborellia annulipes. Classification (NCBI taxonomy): domain Eukaryota; kingdom Metazoa; phylum Arthropoda; class Insecta; order Dermaptera; family Anisolabididae; genus Euborellia; species Euborellia annulipes. The sequence continues at coordinate 2,669 of JAKCPI010006975.1, read as the reverse complement.
AAAAAAAATATAATTTTTTTTTTTTTTTATATATTTTCTGACAAACAAAAACTCTTTCATCTTGTTTTATTGTTTATTAAAAAATTCAGAATGATAATATGTGAAGAATATAAAACATAGTTCGCCTTTGAGCCGATTTGAAAGAAACTAAGAGATTTTTTCAAGGAAGAAAAGGAAAAATTTCGGCATTTTTGTTTTCTCGGTAACGTAGGTCCGTATATCGGCGTTCCTCAAATGTCAAAGAAACTCTATTTATATTTGTCCGCCCATTTCATTTGAAAATTCCATCATAAAGGGATAAAATTTTATATTGATTTTTACTTGTTTTATTTAGATAGTAAATTCGATCTTAGGTTAGAAATTCCTTTTAAGGAGCGCTTCTCGGGATGCTAATTTTGGGAGAATCCAGCGGCCACAATTTTGAAGCCCAGTCTGTTCAGTTTGTCTTTCCTCTATTTGTGCACCGCTACCCTCAAAAGCATGGCAAATACTGAAATGTTTGATCCATTTCAGTTGAAACGTCTCACATAGGAGTATTTGTTGTATAAACCCGGACAAAAGTCGAAATCACAAATTTACTCAAAAGTCGCAATAAATTTATTGTTTCTCTATCTATTCAATAGATAACCGGTTCGTCCTAAGGTAACCATAAACAGTGCAGCTATTTGAGGGGGGGGCGGGGGGGGGGGGGCGATCGCCCCCACCGGCACGTTTTGGTAGAGAATAGTAAATTCTGAGCTTAGCCCGGCATGCTCGTATGTAAACAAGTGTAGAGCCATGGAATATTTAAAGGCTACCTTAGGACGCACCGGTTATCTAGCTTCCCACATAGCACAAAATATTGCTGGAATGTTGCAGGAATATTATTTCAAAAGCATTCGAAACTATTGCATTCAATATTCCTGCAACATTCCAGCAACATTCCTATATCCGCGTTTTTTATTCAGGGAATAATGCACAATATTGAATTACAATATTGTCAGAATATTGCACAACAACGTTGCCTACATATTGCGATGTAATGTTACCCATTATAATGCACATGCAATATTCCTTCAACATTCCTATGTCCTCGTTTTTTATTCCGGGAATATTGCCAAAAATATTACAATACAATATAACCATAATATTCCATTTCATGCTATGTTCCCGAATCATATTGAGATGCAATGCATGTATCCATTGCATCATATCTACCTGGGAACATATATAGTAAGATAATATTATAAATATATTAATATTGTAATATTTTGGCAATATTCTATATATATAATATAATAATATCACGACATGTGTGAAAAAAGAAATACATTTGAGTTAGGATCTAACTCAAAGCCTAATGTCGTTGATGTCATAAATATATATTTTATTTACAATATTGCAAAAAATATTCCTGTAATACTGTATTTCTACAATATAGCAATTTATTTAATGTGTTAAGATTAAAGTTAAAATAGTTGCACGGGAGTAAAAATCATCAACTTTTTTTATTTCACTTTAATGTTACAGCAAAAACAAAGCGTCCCCCGGCTGTATATTCTTTGACGTGTCAGCTCTTCCCCTCTCTTCATCGAGCTTGCCAGTTTCGGGTCGAGATGTGGCATCTATCTATTCTCTTTCAGAAACTCGGCTCCTTCACTGTGAATACTGTATCCGGCTAATTGGTCGGTGACTTCTTATGGACCAACCCATTTAGGCAATAATCCGGCTCATCTTTTGGCTCAGGCGTCACTTAGGGTTACTTTTATTCCTCCAAACTAAATCCCCAATCCCATTCGACATGACCACCTATAATAAATTTTACTATTATAGTATTTGCCAAAGTTAAAATTGCCTCGGTATTTGCACTTACGCATTTCCTTTTCTTCCTCCTCGTTTCAACATTTTCTCACAAACAAATTAACTGCCCTTTTGTTCTTCATATTACTTACACTTCCGAAATGGAACCAATTTTGCATTGCGCTTCACATCGAGATATTCAGTAGTACTCCTTTTCCGGTCTTAAGCATTTCTTTGCGGCACATACCGATTTCACGTTGGGAGCTTAAAATAGTTGCACAGGGAAAATCAACAACTTTTTTATTTATCTTTAACAACAAAAACAAAGCGTCCCCCTCCAGCTGTGTATTCTTTGACTTGTCAAATGAAATCAAATTATTACAAAATTTTTTTGAAATATTGTAAAAATATTCCAACTTAATTTTTTTGCAATATTTCAAATAAAATATCTGCTGGGATGATTATTATAATAATGTAAAAAAATTTTGTTATAATCCGATTCAAAATTTCTTTGCAATGTTACAATAATATACCAGTAATATTTTTTTTTGAATATTGCAAATAAAATATTGCTGGAACTCAATATCACAATATTTCAAAAAAATTTGTTGAACCGAATATTGAAAATTTTTTTTCAATATTACAATAATATTTCACCAATATTATATTTGCTAATATTGCAAAAAATGTTCTGGACTATTTCAATAAGCATACAAAAAAATTTTAGGAAAATTTGTTCTAAAAATATTTTTTAAATATTATAATAATATTTCAGCAATATTTTATTTGCAACATTCCAAAAAAATATTGCTGCAATATTGTTACAATGTTATAAGATAGAAAGATTCCTGCAACAATTCCAACAAATATATTTTTGTGCTCTGTGGGTT